>JALJCO010005993.1:0-16974 GCA_023101725.1 Atherinomorus stipes | reverse complement strand
TCTAGCCAGGGCGCAGTATCAGTTGGAAGTTTTGGTAGTGAGCAAACATGATTAAATTGTGTTCACTTTTTCTATTGAAACCCTTTCTGTCAACATAATTATATCAAATACATGCAGTATTCTTTCTAAACATGTAAAATAAATGTGATGAATTCATGTTTACAGAGGGAATGTGAAGTAACTGTGTGAAATGAACGCACATATGCGCGTTCACGAAACTACGGAAGCCTTGGCGTTCAGAGCCTACTCTGCCGATAATGCAAGCGGAGAAGAAGAAATTCGCTGTTTACATTGTGCTAAGAGCGCCAGAGCTGCAGACAAACCGGACAAACACAGGAGGGGTTGGATATTGATTTAAAACAAAGAAAGAAAGAAAAATAGAACACGCGATCTCGTCTGCCGCGGCTTCTGTAGTTTCGTGAACGTGCATCGGCGTGCTTGCGTGAGATGCGATGTAGTACTGTTTAGGCTCTAAAAATATACTAAATGGCGTAGGTTCGAGTAAATTCTGGATGCTACCCACTCAGGACACTTGGATTACATTGGACCAGCAGTATGGAGGAATATTGACAAGTTTTTGTGGACTTTTATGGACCTTTTTGGCTGGGACCCCATCGAACTCCATTTTATGAAAGTTGGGGAGAAGCCCTACTGATCGCATTTGAGATATTAAAAAAGTGCTCCAGAGTCTTCCTCACCATGAGGGTAAGTGGAAAATAAAGTTAATCATTCTGTGGGTGAACTATTCCTTTAATTCCAACAATACCAGGCAGTTGCTGCGTTTGTTCCAGTTGTCCAGGAGAGAACTCCCATAGATAGGGAATACGTTCTGTGGGTGTACTATTCCTTTAACGAACATAAACTTGGAAAATGTAGGGAACAGAATTAGCAGGAAAATTACCACCGACAACATGTATGTGGGAGAACCGCAGGTCTGATGGGAGAGAGAGAGAAAAAAAAAGGCCGCTCCGACTGCTGCCAACGTTTTGAAAAGTATCCCAGGAACACGATTTGGGTCAGACATATTTCCTATTCATTCTATATTTTCTGTTCATTGTTAATTAATTAATTCATGCATTAGTTGATATGTCAAGAAATTTTTAGTTTACACCGAAATGTACTATAATTTATTTTCATGCTGTTGATTTTTTTTATGAAATTGCAAAAAAAAAGAAGTAACCATTTCAATATGACAGTTAAGCAGCTATGTTTGTAAAACAAAATGATGTTTTGAAGATCCAGTCAGTTTGGATTTCAGTGCATTTCTGATATGTTTTGTTTTGAAGGGGCACAATTGTTGAAAAGTTACATACCATGAATTATTAGTTACTCCATATTTAATTTGATATGACTTCACTTGAGGGTACACAAAAATCATCATTAAGTAATGATGAAATCTTAATGGATAGGGATTTTTCTGTAATATAAACTGTACCAATGTAATATATGGCGAGTTTCCTCACGCAAACTGGCATCAGTCTCAATTTAAATCTGTCATTGAGTCTGCGTCTCTCTGAAGAAGCTTGTTTGGTTTTTCCAGCAAGGCACCAAATTAGTAAGCTAGGGATGGTCACTGCACAGGAGGCTCACAGCCTCCATCCTACCTCTGTGCAAAATGCCGTGACGGTATCAGTTCATTCCATCTTTATCTCATTAAATTATTCTCTGTGTACCAGACGCTCCGACACCATATAGAATAAAAACAGCTGGATTTTGCTTTAATATATTATGTAAAAATTATATGTTGAGAATGAGAAATAAATCTGTTATTGCCATATAAACACACACAAAATACCCGAAACTGGTACCGATTCACAGGTACCGTAAGTTGGTACCATATCGATTCAAATGTGAACGGTACCCAACCCTGAGAGCCGCTGCTCCCCACATCCAAAGGAGCCAGATGAGGTGGCTCGGGCATCTGTCAGGATGCCTCCTGGTCGTCCCACCGGGATGAGACCCCAGGGGGAAACCCAGGACACGCTGGAGCGACTCCGTCTCCTGACTGAGCTGAGAATACCTTGGGATCCCCCCCGGACGAGCTGGCGGCTGTGGCTGGGGAGAGGGAAGTCTGGGCTTCCCTGCTTAGGCAGCTGCCCCCACGACCCGACCCGGATAAGCGGAAGAAGACGGTAGGTTTTCTTTTTTTAATGGTTTCGATTGGTGTTCCAATTCCCATTAGACCATTAGAGTCCTAATGGTTCCTGATGGTTTTTACTAATGGTATTCAACTGGATTTTTCAGCAGGGCTCCCATTATTGACAGACCCACTGGTTTGTCAATTATTATAAGATCTAATAAAGTAAATGAGATTCCCTCTCACACATTAGGTAAAGTCTCCATCTTTCATATTATATCAGTGACCTCACAACAAAAGCAGTGCCTGTTAACTCCTAACATTTAGTCCACCGTTCACCCACGTGCGAGTCACCTCCGTTGTATCTTCCCTTCAGGAGATTCCCAGTAAACTGTCTGAGAGTGTATTTGTTGGTACTGGTATGCTGTATATTGAGCGGCAGAGAACACGTGTGCCGAGTGTGAGAGCAGCACGAGGGCTTTGGGCAAAAACCTGGACTGACCTCAGTTTTTGCCGTGAACGTTTGTGCACACAGGAGACAATGAACTGCACAGACTGTATTATATCATATATGTAAACTCCCCGAGCAAACAAGCTGGAGTTGACAGTCAAATACACTTTGAGCCCCTCATCTCTTTACTGTTTGGACACTTTTTTCTGCTAGAGACTGAGGCCGGTGCCTACAACCATCATGACCTTAAACACCACTCCGCTAACTTGGAATTTTCCACCTACGTGTTATAACAGCTTACTCCGCCTGCATTTGGTGACAACATCAGTCATCAACTAAAATAAAAATCTTACAGACACTTAAAATGTTTACAAGCAGCACAAACACATTGGACTTTTATTAACTTTGAGGTTTCCCGGTCTGGGCAGTTCTCAGCTCCATCACTGCACTGTAATTCAGTCAGGTTGAGGTCTGGACTTTGGTTCATTGCGACACCTTGATTCTTTTCTTTTCCAGTCAACCTGTTGTAGATTTGCTGCTGTGTTTGGGATTACTGACCTGAAATGACCTTAAAATATACAGAAGAGTTTATGATCAACTCAGTGGCTGCAAGGTGTTCAGGTCCTGCAACACAAGCCAAACCCATCATCCTTCCACCGCCGTGCTTAACAGCTCGTTTGGTAACCCACAACCATCTGAGAGACTTAGAATGTCTAAAGAGTTATCTCCACGAGTTATTGCAACATGAATCAAACTCAGTTTTCCACACACTGCTTTTGCAGTTTAACTTTTGTTTGGTTAAGTAGATAATAACGTATTTTTCATCTGAGATTGACTTTACTTGGTTTTACCGTAAATCTACTTACATTTGTGCTTGAAAGTTTACATACACTCCATTTAAAAACAAGCTAAATGCCCAATAGTAATTCAAATAACATGAAACTGAAAAAAGTAATAATAAATAAAATTTTACTAAATTATAACCTAATAAAATGAAATATTTATTTTGAATTTTTGTTTAAAGAAATTATTTTTAAAAATCCAACAAACAAAACTGTTCTAGACAAACTAAAGCACCTTGCTCATTAACAGTGGACCAAAGCGTCTGTCAGCAGGTGCAGGCGTCTGATTGGACGTTACAGAAAACACCTGATTGCAGTGATTGTCTAAAAGTGTTGCTCAACAAAATTTTAACTCGAGCCCCATTATGCTAGTATACTTTTTATTTTTTGTTTATGTCTAATATTTCTTTTGAACCACAATACAAAATCAATGTCACAATGCTCATAAAAGTTTCATTTATTATCACTTATGTCAATTTCAACATATTTCACAGGCAGATGATTTTTTTTCTGTCCTTAAGGATATGTAGGGTTAGGGTATGTAAACTTTCCGGTTTCGTCTCTGCTAATTGACTTTGATGGCGTAGTGACATTCATTATGTACATTCTCGGAGCTGTTGTGACCCAGCAGTGCTGCAAAGCTAAAAGAACACACTTCACAACATTTTTGTTTGTTTCCTGGAGCATTACCTTACATCTTTACGTACCATGTCACTCATGAGAGCAACTGGATATCAAAACACTGGCTGTTTTGGATGTATTATGCTGATTCAGCAAAAAACCCAAGAAGACATCAAAGGAAGTGAGAAAAGGACAGAGCAAGAGATGAGACAAGTGGTAATGGACAGTAGAAACATATTACCTGCCCATATGATATTTTTCATTTATGGTATTGTTTTTTCATCAGTACCAATACCAAAAATTTTTTGCCCATCAACGGAAATTGTAATCGTTATTGGAAAGGGAATCATGGAACATGAAAAGAAGTAATGAACATAAATACTTGAAAGAAATGCTTATATAATTGCAATGGAATATATCAGTGGAAGATTTAGATAAGAATGAGATAAAAATAGGTATTTACAAAAGATATACAGTATTAAAAAAATGACAATGTACTTAAAAGTTTACATACCCCCAAATTAAAGAAAAAAATCAAGTGCCACTGAAATAGGTTGGAATTTACAAAAGTAATAAGAAATTAAAATTTTATGAAAATCATGACATTGATTTTATATTGTGGTTCAACAGAAATATGAAACCAACCAACCAAACAAACAAACAAACAAACAAAACAAGCAAGAAAGCATGATGGGGCTCTTAAGCTCAAATTTTTTTTGGGCAACACTTTGAGACAATCACTGAAATCAAGTTGTTTCTGTAATATTCATTCAGACTTCTGCACATATTGACAGAGGTGTTGGTCCACTGTTCATGGGAAAGGTGCTCTCATGTGTCTGGGACAGTTTTGTTTATATATTTTAAAAATTATTTTCTAAAACCACTGTTCAAAATCAATATTTTATTTTACTAAATTGTAATTTAATAAATTTTCCTTTATTATTAGTTTTTTCAGTTGTTCATTATTTTAATTACAAAAGTGAATTTAGCCTTTTCTTTAATTTGTGGGTGTGTAAACTTTTCAAGCAGAACTGTAATAATACAAAGTAATATCAGTTTATTAAAATATCTGAAACTGAATAGTAAACTAATAGTAATATGATAAATAGAATGCCCAAGAACTTGCATTAAACCAGTCAAATTATAAAACACAACCTCCTGGCTAACATTAGCAGCATCATCATGACATCTGATAACATAACCTTGTGACATGGAAGGGATTGCATCTTAATATTCAAACAAGTACTGAATCCAATATTTTGGCAGGTAGATATCAAAGTGTCAACTCCAGTATGAATATGGACATCTCTAAAGAGAAGAGACATTGTTAAACTGACTTTTACTGGCTGGGAAAAGCTCAGAGAAGAGACAGGGTGCAGGGGGCTGAATTAGCCATTGCTATGGGGAGCCTCAGTGCTAAAATCTAACAAAGTTCAGTTGCGTAACTTGCCCCAGTGAAGACCAGATGATGTTTGAATGCACCCAGTTTTCTAAAATCTTAAAACTAAGAGAATGTGCACTTAATTTCGTGTTTGGGTTAACACGGGCTGTCTCTGCAAACTCCCAGAGAAAGTTATGCGATTGGACTCTCAGCATCCCTCCCTGCTCCCTCCCTCGCACATCTCTCACGGGAAGTGGACCACCTGGCCAGCACCCCCAAGGCCACCACAACATCTGTGGACAGAGACTGGGTGTGAACTCAGGGGGGTTCACAGCCTGACACACACGCACACGCATCCACGGACACACAAGATTCCTTACACACCTCCCCTTAAGACTCAACGCTTCCGTTGTCCCTCCTTTTTCCCCGCCTTTCTGGACAGACTGGGCCTGGAGGGTGCCTGAGCGTCCTCGCTCGGCTGTCTGGAGGGGACACACCTCCTTTCTGACCACAGTGTGTCTTTCATGTTGTGATTGCCTGAGTTTGTGCTTCTATGTATTGGTGTGTCTTTTTTTGTCTCCAAGGTCTCCACCTGTGTACGTGGAGAGTTTGGAGACCTCTTTTTTTACCACCTACCCATCTTTCCTCATGTCACCGTTTTCTTTCTGCAAAGGTGCGCCCTGCAGAGGGGCTGCTTGACCACGGTCTGCCTGATCCTGTCTTGTTATGTTTTTGTATATGTGTCCTGGACGGGTTGTACTGAAACATGAATTTCCCCTCAGGGATCAATAAAGTATCTTTGATTTGATTTGATTAATTCTGCATAACTGTATATACTGTAAATGAACTGTCAAATTTTAGTAGACCTTGTTCCCCTTTTGTCCCCCTCAACACAAGTTTAAGGAACATAAAAACATTTTTTAAGATGAAAAATATTTTGTTCAATATATTTTGCCAACCTTAAAAAGTCTTAAACTCTAGATTTAGCTTGTTTGATGTGAAAGTATTTGACATCTGTACTGGAGGTTTATTTTGGCTGAACAAGACAAAGTTTGGCCCTTCAGCTTGTGATGGACCAAACTGATCTTGTTTAGTCAAGTGTTCAAAGAGTCCTATTTTAATGAATTACGTGAGGTAAAGTACGTGAAGTACTCCTGAACCTGAGTACTCGCAAACACCAGCATTTTTGGCAGTATCAGAGGTTTTAACGATACCAGTTTCAGTATCGGAACAACTCTAGACATTACTGGGACGCAATGAATCAGATTCTCCATTAACAGATTTTATTGAACATCCTGTACAGTCACAACATTACAGTCAACATCAAAACTGCTTCATCTATAAAGCAATGATGTCACACTGGCCGCAACTTTACAGCTTAATTACTGGCATAAACTGTAACCGAGTGCTTATTTCACCCAGGTTTACCTTGTAGGTGGAATCACAAATGATTGACCGGGTAATATTAGCAGAAAGCTGGCCTTTTGAGCTGGTGGCATCTGTGGCTGCCATCATTCAATTCCGGGAAGGTCATGGGTATCAAAGATAAAAACATTTTAAAAATTGCAAATAAAATTATGGACCAATCATCAAATAAGATCATATTTACTGATATATTTACTGGTTATTTCAGTTGAATTAATGTCAATAAAGATGTCTTTATCCCACAAAACCTAACCAAAAGAAGCTTTTATTATTTATAATTCCCTTCATATGGATAGATGTCAGGTATTTGGTCTTTACTCCTCACTTTACTTCACTTCACTTTTACTAGTCATCTTTTGAAAACATTAACAGACTTGGTTGAACATTTCTAGAAGAGATTTTGTCCCCATGCAAATACGACAACTAACATCATGAAAGGCTATTAACCTGATGTTAACATGAAGCTACATAGCACCGCCAATGTAGTTATACAGTATGATAGCACGGGATTAGTTTTACTTTTATGTAGGGAAACCAAGTCACACCTGGTTTTCAGTAAGTGTATTGAGGAACTTCACATTAGCTCAAATAATTAAGATTTTCACAATAGAGCTCCTTGAATTTGTTCGCTCTTAGCACAATGTAAACAGCAAATTTCTTCTTCTACACTTGCATTATTGGAAGAGCAGGGGCTGAACGCCACGGTTTCCGAAGTGTTGTGCACTCGCACGAACGTGCAAATAGAAAGTGCAATGTTCTACTGTTTAGGCTCTAAAAATCTACTAAATGATGTGGTTTCCAGTAAATTCTGGACGCTACCCACTGAGGACACTTGAATTACATTGGACAAGCAGTATGGAGGAATATTGACAAGTTTTTGTGGACTTTTATGGACCTTTTTGGTTCAGTTGCTGGTGAACTCCATTATATGAAAGTTGGGGGGAAAACGAAAACCTGTCTGATCTCCGGCTGCGTTTGAGATATTAAAAAAAGTGCTCCAGAGTCTTGCTCAGCATGAGGGTAAGTAGAAAATGAACGCACATCGTTCTGTGGGTGTATTATTCCTTTAACATCCTTGTTTGAGTGTGTGTAAACCAGTGTTAAACATTGTCATTTCAACTTTTACTTGTGGACCAATCTCTAAAGTGCTAAATAATGCTAAATAATGTAATGTTTATAAGAAAGCTGCTAATCAAAGAAACAGAAGCTAACATGGTTAGCCTGATAAATCCTTCTCTCTGAAAACTGAAAATTGGATTAAAACACAAATGCATTGCCACATACTATAAATCAAATGTTTTCTATGAGTAAAGAAACTGCTCATTTTTCTTTTCGAGGAACGAAAAGTCTTGTTTTCTTACTTGATAGTTATTTTGTGACATCATGGTCTGTAGGGAACGCCCCCCTGGCGGGCAAAGAACACTAGCTCACCACCCGCAGGCTTAGAACGAGCCAGAGAAACACACAGTTGCACGACTAGAAAATACCAGACGGCTGTTTTGCGATTGGGTGCACAAATCGCTGGGGTGGGGGTGGTGGGCTGGGGTTGTGTTTTTACCTGGTTTTTACTGCATTCCATCCTATAAACACACCCTGAGAGGAGAAATCTGTGGATCAGCTCTATCACATGCACCTCGGCCCTGGGTGGGGCCATTGCAGCCCCTCCACCAGCCCCCAACCCACATTTAGCAGCGAACACTTCAACAGTCAGTAAAGGCCACACCTATATTCATCCATATATACTGTAGTTAGCGTAGTTTAAACTATAAATAAAACCTCATGTATACGTGTTGGTGTGGTTTGTTGTCATATGGAGGCGACCAGCCGCCCGCCGTCATTCTAATGAGTTGACGTTAGCTACTAGCTAAAACAGAGGGATGCAGTAACACAAACAAACTACTAAAGAAGAGATGTGGAAATCCTGTTGCACTCATATTTGGCTGAATGGTACAAAGACGAGATGTAACACTGATATTTAGAATGATATTCTTTGTTTTTCATGCATACTTGTCCTATATGCTTTGTATTTACGTCTTCATGGCATCCATCCTTTCTAAACCTGAGGTTATAATAAGTTAAAATGAGAGAAAATGATTCTTTTTCTGTTATTTCTGTTTGAAATAGTAGTTTTAGTGAGAACTGTCGGTGTTCTTATAAACCTTTGTTATGGCAGCGGTGTCTACAGCGTGTAGTGATGCTTCTCAACCAGACAGATGTAAATATGGCTGAATGCAGGTGCAGCAGGGACGTGGTGATGTTTAATGGCTCGTATACAGCAGTCGCTTCTCTGTACGGGTCACAACTGTCCAACACTTCCAACTTATTTCTGTATCTTTCCTTCTTGGCAACTCACAGCTGATTTAAACAACTATTTGTCTGCTCAGGCTTCGCTGTGCCCCGTCATCTTTTGCCCACCAGGACTCCCGGCAGGTCACGTGACTGAAAACTCAATTGGCATCAAATTACATTTCAGATTAACTACATATAAGATAATATAGATAGTTATGTGTAAACAGACAGAGTTTCCTAGTGGCATCCATATTGGTATTTTGACATTTCTGACTTTGATAACAAGGATCTATGCAGTAATTCCAAAAACCAGCTTCCGACCTCTGAGTCAAATTGAATGCACCATAATCTGGGCTACTTTTGGCACTTATAGCTCAGTTACTACACTGGCAAGTGTTGTGTGGGCCAGAGGAGGTCCAAACATGAGGAGCCGGCCTGAACAGAAATTGCAGCAGGTTCCTTGTGGGCCATATGTGGTGGTCACGAAGCTGAGTTCTGGCTCAGCATGGACTCAATGCTGTAAGTCAAGGCCAAGTATGGGCCAAACTAAACGACAGAAGTGGGCCATATTTGCTACCTTGCTATCTGAGCAGCCCAGACAGCTCCTAGCATGGAGCTAGTCCAGTCATTGTGGTATAACATCGCCACTACTTTATGGTTAAATTAACCCCAAACTACAATTGTGACTGAACCTTTAACATGTGGAGGCCCTAGTTCTGATTCTAGATAATTACTTCTAGCCTGCAACAGTTGGATGTGTAGACACTCAGGACAAGGAAATTCTCTCTAAACTGCACTGTTTGATTTACACAACAGGAAGTGAGTTTTGCCATATCTCTGATGGGCTGGTAAGGTTTTGAAATAGCTCAGAGCTACTAAGGAAAAATGGGTTTTGCTTGAACTTCTTTGGAAATGAGCCCCCCACCCCCACCGTTAAAGGTGCCATGACATCAAATTTCACTTTTCTGGGGTTTTGGGTGTATAATATGATCTGTTGTACACTGATGAGGCCATGTGAATGTCAGAGTGAGAATCAAAGTTCCTGTTTATGGTCTGTCAGCTTTGTCTCTCTGCTCAGAAACAGTTGAATCAGACAGCAGGCTATCATTCTACGTAGTTCTATCATTCTACGTAATTTAATTGCTCCAATAAGAGCACACTATCAAGTAAACAGCCCCCCCTCTCTCTCTCTCTCCTAACGGCTTATGCACCGTCCGCTCCCCCCTCCCCCTCCCTGTCTGATTCAGCTTCGTGTATGGAGCTAGTAGTAACTTCTGTGCAGTCAGGTCTGGGTTTTCAAACAAATGGATTTAAAAGAAAACCTCTGCAGCAACACTGAGGGAGGCGACCACAACCTTGTCATTACCTGTAAGTTTATTTATTTTCTAAATGCTGTCTTGTCTGATAAACGTAGCTCACACTGTCTAAAGTGTCCATGTTGCTAGCAGTTAGCCTTTAGCAAACTCCGACCAGCTTGACCTAGATTCTCCAAATAAGGTCATAGCGAAATAAGGTGTAGCCAATCAAAATGAAGTCAACGTGGTCTCCGGGTAAAGCTCCATATCATCACCGGACCCAACTGTATTACTGAGGAAGTGAGGTCTGGCGTTTCAAAACAATACTCCACTGTAAAAAATGCCGTTTTTTTCTTTGGAGTATTTACATATGCAGTAATGCCAACAACATAAACTAGTTTTTAACTGCTAAGTCATCACTCCTTTAAAAAAAAACGCTGCTAAGTAATGGTCTTAAAGCTGCAACAACATGTGCCTGAAATATGCCATAGATCAGGGGTTCTCAACCTTTTTCATGATGGGACCCAATTTTTCAGTCCAAACTGGTCCAGGGCCCATTCATATTTTAAGTTAACACTTTATTAGTGTAATTTATCTAATTTTTGATTTATTTATTTAAAAAAACCAAATCCACCTGCCTTTAACAGACTGAACCCAGTAAAATGTGGCATAATAAGCATGAATAACATAATACAAAACCATGAGATTGTCACAAACACAATTATATCACACATATAATTCATAGAATAAAATCAGACACATACACAAACAAATCAGAATTAGGCTATAAACACAAAATCTACAACATTTTAATGCAAGAAGAGGAACAACAGAAAAAACTGATGGAAATTAATTAAAAAAAAGAGATAATGGCACAGTAATAGTAATAAAAAAGGCTCAAGTTTACATGATCTGTAAAAACCTGTATTTAGGTCCCCGTTCTCCCTGTTTTTAGTCTCTCTTGTGCTGCGCAGGGAGACCGGAAACAGCAGCGCCCCGGGCCGGTGGTGTCCATTACAGCACAAAATTTCATTTAACAATTTATTCATTTAAACTTTTCTAACAATTTTTTAAGAACTTCCAAACATAACAGACATTTTCTGCATCAACAGCTGATTTTCTCTTTTTCCTTATAATTCCTTTCTTTCCAACGAGTGTTAGATGTCTGTTTTCTAGATGAAGCTTGCAGATGCATGCTTCAGGGCTTCTGTTAGCATTAGCATTACTGTTAGCATTAGCGGTACTCCATCCAGACTTTTCAGCTCTGCTTTGTTTTCTCCACTTACTAATCTGTATTTAATAAATTTGATTGGATTTATGGCTTTTTAGGGGCAGTTTTGGACCTTTTTTGTCTTCATTATTTAGTTTTAATTCTTCTTTACAACATTTGCTACAGGCTAGCGGCTTGCTGAGTGTCTTCTGCTTGTTTGTTGAACTCTGACACATTACTGCCACCAGGTGGGGGGAGGCTGCATTGCAACTCATCCAGTCATAACAGTTAAAATATACGGCCCTCGCGGCCCACATGTGTAAAAGGAACGTTTTTCCCCGCCCTCTAGGTGGCGCTCAAGGCCCGAGATTGGGCCATAGCCCCATGGTTAAGAATCACTGCCATAGATGATGTCTTTGGTAAGCAAGACGCAGATGATTTAAGGCATCATTGATGTAAACATTTGAATTATTGACAGGTTTAAATAGCTTTTTTGTCACAATGACCCACGGCAAGTAATGGAGGGGGGGTGGTGGAGTCGAGTCAGGGCTGTGTCGAAGTGACTAAGAAGGAAAACAGAGAGGAGGAAGGACAGGAGTTCAATAAGTTCAAGCTGGATTCTTGACATTCTAGCAGAGGCTCCTATGGAAGTGCTCACCTTGTATATTTGACCTGCAGGGAAAAAGAGGGCAGATAACTGTGCAAACAGAGCATGTTGCCTCAACTGAAAAACATCTCATGTCTCAGGGGAACGTGTAAATATTCCCAGGAAGCTGTTAGTTGCAACAACAGCCCAAAATCTGTTAGCTGAAAGTTATTCATAAAAGACAACACATGAAACAACAGTTAAAATGAGACAATAAAACAATGACTCAGAAAGAAAGACTCAGAATTAGATCTGCTGAATGAGCTCTGCTGGGATTGGTGGTAAAAGTAAAGCTTATGTAAAATTTACTTAAGCAAATGTGATGGAGTAAATGTAGCGTGCTACTTCCCACCTCTGCCTTATTTACTTAAAGTTCCTGTTTATGACAAGCATCTGATGACCTTTGACATGCCAGATGTGTGCAGCCTGAATGATGATGACACCAGCTGAATCTGACTCAAGTGCAGAGCAACACAGATTACATTCATCACAAAAACAGGAGAGATTTATAAGCAGTTGGAGAGGTGAGATGTGTGTTCGTGTGTGAGGGGATGAGGTATCGTGGGTAAGTGTGTGAGAGAGGTGTATGCAGGTATACAAGGGGTGGTGTTTGAGGGGATGTGGGGGAGTGATGGGAGGGAGGACTGCGTAGAAGCAGTGAGGTGTGTGGGAAAAAATCGATATGGCGATATATCGCGATTTTCGGCCGCCCGATTTAAAATTGATCTTTCAGCTCCTAATATGGATTTTTTAAAAAATTTCCCCTAAAACAATGGGGGAAAATGCACCACTTCTGCACCGCCGCTCCGGTAGATGGCGCCGCGGAGCTCTTTGGCTGTGCGGCGCGCCATTTCTGTAGTAGAGGGGCAGTCACAGTGGCAGACGTGGACTGACTCAAACCAAACAACATGGCTAGTAAAATAACAACGCCTTCACAGTACAAAGCTGATGTCTGGAAGTACTTTGGCTTCAAATTTCAAGATAGTAAAAACGAGCTTGATAAGAACAACGCCGTCTGCAAGCTTTGCCTCGCTCCTGTGAAATATTGTGGGAACAAAACTAACTTACGAGCTCACCTAGCAAGACATCATGCCGAGGTGTTAGCAGAAAAGCAGCTGCAGCCAAACCAGCCCACTTTGGATAACTTACTTCCATCTAACTCCCCTCGTGCTCAGAGTATCACAAAGTCCATTTTGGACTTTATTTGTAAGGATTTGCAACCATGTAGTGTGGTTGAAAATGTTGGCTTCAAGTGAAGGCAGCCGTTGAAACCTCTCTTAACACAGCACAAAGAGTTGCCCTGACCTGTGACGGTTGGACGTCCGATTATTATAACAGCTCACTACATCTCTGACGACTGGGACATGGTTACACATGTGTTGCAGAGAAGGGCAATGCATGAAAGCCACACCGGCCGCAACATCACGGATGTACTGAAAAAGGCGATTGAGGAATGGGGCATACAGGATAAAGACCCCGCCATTGTCACGGACAATGCGTCAAATATGACCATTGCAGCAGAGCTGGCCGGGATGTTGCATTTCAAATGCTTCACACACACTCTCAATTTAGCTTCCCAGCGTGCACTGAAGTTGCCAGCCTTCAGTGCGGGAAGAGTTACACGGATCACCAACTTTTTCAGACGCAGCACCACGGCTAGCCACGTACTAACGGAAAAACAAAAGCTGCTGAATCTGGAACAGCACAAACTCAAGACGGACGTAGTAACCAGGTGGACTAGTGGACACGACAAGCTCCAGCGCTTCCTCGAGCAACAGCCAGCCAGTACTGCTGCCCTGCTCTCAAATGAGGTGAGGAAGAATGAAAAGGACATCAGCACTCTCACTGAGGCCGACATCGCAGCTGCAGAAGAAATAGTCACAGCTATGAAGCCCATGAAGGATGCTTCTGTCGTCAAGGAAGAAGAGAAAACTCCCACATTGTCTGCAGTTGCACGAATCCATGCCCAGCTGATTGAAAAACTCCAGGAGAGCCCAGATGACTCTAACATTACAAGGGAGATCAAATCTGCCATATGCCAGGATCTTAAGAAGAGGCATCTGGATGAGCAGGTGAGAGAGTCTCTCCGTGTGTGTGCAGCTTTGGATCCCAGATTTAAGACCTTGCCTTTTTTGTCGGAGGATGAACAAAAGGCCGTCTATGACAGAGTCAGCACAGAGGCTGCAAGGACCCAGGGGCTGTTTAAGGTAAGCTAAACTGATGAAAAGCCTCTTAAACATTCAATCCAATCACATTTTAAAAAGCAAAAATAATAAAAGTTTAAAATGTATTAATAAACACTGGTGAATGTTGGTAAACAATTATATTTCACAAACAACAGATTAAGTCAGCATTCATTTTCATTTATAGTATGTAGACTTATAGAATTAACTTAATTTCATGTAATGCTGTTTTTCAGCAGAGAGGACCCAGAGAGGAGGAGAGTCAGACATGGGCGTCAGAGCCTCAGGCTGATGGAGATGAAGATGAAGGGCTGGAGGTGCCAGATGAGGACCAAGGCTGCAGCCAAGGTCATGCGGAGAAGGAGAACGCTGCAGCACAGTCCACATCCAAGAAGAGATCCAGGGATTTCTGTGGCCTGGCTGAACTTCTTGGTCAAACTTATGCTTCAGGTCAGAGTAGTAAATTTAAAGATCCACTCATGTTAAAAATGTCTCCTACCTAATATCCCTCCTGCTCAATATTTGAGCCTCACTGCCACACAGACATGCATTTTTTTCCCTACTCAAAGTCAAAGGTTTACTTCTTCTCATTTAAAAAAAAAAATCCAAATTCCTCACTGCGTAGGTGTAATGTACACAACTGGATGTTTAAAGTTTCATTTAACAGTTTTGTAAGACAGTTATTTGTCCAATATTTAACTTACATTTTACACAAATCATGTTCTGAGAAGTCTGGATTTTGTTGATAATGCAGAACAAACTTCACAGCACACAATTCTGAAAAAGCCTCTGAACATATTTTATTCTGACATTAAATTGTGGGGGAAAAGAACCTTGTTGTTCTAAAAGAATTTTCAAATTTTTGTTCCGCTGTGTGTTCCAGGGGCTGCAAAGAAGTTGAAGACTGCAGACAAGCAGGCACAAGAGGAGATGGGAAGATTCAAAGAGACTGCTCCCATGCCACTTAGAAAAGGAGCCAATCCACTGGTATGTGGAAGGAGCAAGAGTATGAATATCCCCTCCTGTCAAACCTTGCAAAGAGGTATTTCTGCATCCCTGGGACAAGTATCCCCTCTGAAAGAGTTTTCTTGACTGCGGGGGACATTATCACTGCACAGAGGAGCACACTCACCCCAGAGCACCTTGACCAGATTCTCTTTCTACACAAAAATCTGAACACAAAAGAAGTGAAGTACAAGCACGTGGCCCTTCCCTTTATCTGAATGTTTAGCTTACTATTTCAGTTGTACTTCTTTGGTTTACAGTAATAACTGTGCACTTTATTTTCCTCATACTTTTCAAGTCAATATGTTCAGTGGCAGGGCACATATGCAATATGTATGCACAGGCATTTTATTTTCATATGATCTGTTCAGATCATTGTTTAAACTGACAATAGGAGAATTTTTTTTTTTCTCATTTTTGTGCATTATCTGTAACTCGGGGTACTTTATCCTTAATGTTCACACTTACAGTGGTTACAGTGCTTTCAATGTGTTGCAATGGTTACTTGATACATTTGGTTTTATATGGCAGTGTGTAATGCCAGCAATATTTATGTATGCACAGCCATTTTATTTTCTTATGATCTGTTCAGATCATTGTTTAAACTGGCACAATTGGAGCTTTTTTTCTCATTTTTGTGCATTGTCAGTAACTCAGGGCTTAATGTTTGTGCTTATAGTGGTTACAATACCATCATTATGTTGCGATGACTAATCTGATTTGTCTACACAGTAGTTTCAGTTAAAAAGAAACTTCTTGCCATTTATTTTATGATGGCAGTGTGTAACTGGATTCTTCTGTCAGTGAAAATGTGCAAAAACACTAGTAGTAAATAAATAGGATGTTTTGAAGCAAATAGTAGGACTCAATTTGTCTTCTGATTAACATATACAGCACTTGCTTTTTTATCTACATTCAATTTAGATTTTAGCTGGGTAGAATATCACAATATATTGTGATATTGCAATATCGTGATAATATCGTATCGTGACCCAAGTATCGTGATATGTATCGTATCGCAACACCCTTGCCAATACTCACCGCTAGTGCCTGTGATCTGGGCGCAGCTAGATCCAGTTTTGGATATGATCAAAGAAAGATCTCCTCAGGTCACCCGTCTCCACTTCTTCAGTGATGGGCCTGCTACTCAATATCGGCAAAAGGGGAACTTTTTCCTTCTTTCATCTGAACCATCCAGAAGAGGCTATGATGTGACCTGGAATTTTTTTGAGGCCAATCATGGCAAAGAGGCCCAGATGGTGTGGGGGGCACCCTTAAATGCTCTGCAGACAGGCTTGTTTGCATGGGAGAGGACATCCCTAATGCAGAGACACTCTTCCTCAAGCTTAAGCAGCAGGAATCAGTTGTGAAGCTCTTCTTTGTAAGTCAGGACAGAGTGGAAGCTAAAAGTGAATGAAATGCTGCAGGTTAGTACCAGTTTTATTCCTGTAATTGAAGTTCTCAACTTGACACTTTTATGTATGGCATTTAATACTTAGCTAAAATCTTCAAAAAAATATGTTATCAGTACTTACCTTTGAAATGAGCA
>JALJCO010005991.1:0-12500 GCA_023101725.1 Atherinomorus stipes | reverse complement strand
ACAGATCCTCCAGGTCTGATGGAACCAGAACTGGATCCAGATTCACATGTGAAGATCAGCACAGATCCTCCAGGTCTGATGGAACCAGAACTGGATCCAGATTCACATGTAAAGATCAGCACAGATCCTCCAGGTCTGATGGAACCAGAACTGGATCCAGATTCACATGTGAAGATCAGCACAAGATCCTTCAGGTCTGATGGAACCAGGACTGGATCCAGATTCAGATGATGAAGAATCAGAACAGATCCTGAAGGTCTGATGGAACCAGAACTGCATCCAGATTCACATGCAAAGATCAGCACAGATCCTCCAGGTCTGATGGAACCAGAACTGGATCCAGATTCACATGTATGTGAAGATCAGCACAGATCCTCCAGGTCTGATGGAACTAGAACTGGATCCAGATTCACATGTGAAGATCAGCACAGATCCTCAAGGTCTGATGGAACCAGAACTGGATCCAGATTCACATGTGAAGATCAGCACAGATCCTCCAGGTCTGATGGAACCAGAACTGGATCCAGATTCACATGTATGTGAAGATCAGCACAGATCCTCCAGGTCTGATGGAACCAGGACTGGATCCAGATTCACATGTATGTGAAGATCAGCACAGATCCTCCAGGTCTGATGGAACCAGGACTGGATCCAGATTCACATGTATGTAAAGATCAGCACAGATCCTCCAGGTCTGATGGAACCAGAACTGGATCCAGATTCACATGTATGTGAAGATCAGCACAGATCCCCAGGTCTGATGGAACCAGAACTGGATCCAGATTCACATGTATGTGAAGATCAGCACAGATCCTCCAGGTCTGATGGAACCAGAACTGGATCCAGATTCACATGTGAAGATCAGCACAGATCCTCCAGGTCTGATGGAACCAGAACTGGATCCAGATTCACATGTGAAGATCAGCACAGATCCTCCAGGTCTGATGGAACCAGAACTGGATCCAGATTCACATGTGAAGATCAGCACAGATCCTCCAGGTCTGATGGAACCAGAACTGGATCCAGATTCACATGTGAAGATCAGCACAGATCCTCCAGGTCTGATGGAACCAGAACTGGATCCAGATTCACATGTGAAGATCAGCACAGATCCTCCAGGTCTGATGGAACCAGAACTGGATCCAGATTCACATGTGAAGATCAGCACAGATCCTCCAGGTCTGATGGAACCAGAACTGGATCCAGATTCACATGTGAAGATCAGCACAGATCCTCCAGGTCTGATGGAACCAGGACTGGATCCAGATTCACATGTGAAGATCAGCACAGATCCTCCAGGTCTGATGGAACCAGAACTGGATCCAGATTCACATGTGAAGATCAGCACAGATCCTCCAGGTCTGATGGAACCAGAACTGGATCCAGATTCACATGTGAAGATCAGCACAGATCCTCCAGGTCTGATGGAACCAGAACTGGATCCAGATCCACATGTGAAGATCAGCACAGATCCTCCAGGTCTGATGGAACCAGGACTGTGGAGAGTGCAGATGAAGCGGGCTGGCCGATATGTTCTGTAACTGATATCGCAATAATATTTAGGCTTCATACCGATACACGATACTGATACACATTTTTTTGATCCTCTGATTGTTGAATGCAGCATCATCATGCATGAAAACTACAATTATCACAATGAAGTTAACATCCATATTTTACTATTATATTTTATCTTGATTATTATAGTTAACCGTTTTTAATTTTTTTAAAAGGCACCAAACTGGTTTGCTCCTCATTCCTGTGCAGACTACTTTCTGTCACCTCTTCATTTAACCTTTGTTCACACAGTGAATTGGCGTGAACTTCCATAACTTTTCTCATGACATCAGTGTTAATGTTTAAACCCAGGGATGAATTATTACCGGTTTCCCACATGACAGATAAACAGCGTTAACCGTCTTAGCAACGTGACAGACATCTTGAGGCCATCCCCTTCAGTCAGAAAATCCCCCTATATGATGATGATAAATTAAAAAAATGCTTTTCAATTCCCAAAAGGAAACTTTAGGATATTAAAAATAGACTAGATGAAATGTCATTTCATTATTTTTATTGTTCATGTCATTTCATTTCACATTACCAGCTGACTACTGATGCATTTTCATAAACAAAAGCAACAGCTGTATCTGTTTATTTGTGGGGGTGTCGAGTTCCTCTCTGAGCGGACACATGCTTTTCCTGCACTTGTCTTTTATTTTTATTTACACAATAAAGTATATACACAAACAAAAATCAAGTATCGTAACAAATTAGTCAGAGGAACACAATCCAACATAAGAAAGATAAAAAATGAGAGATTAAATAAAAGAGAACCGGGGGGGGGGGGATTCAATAGGGATACGCTAGTCGACCAGTCCTTTTCTGCGCTTGGTCCAACTTTGCTTTAGTTGATGTGACCTGATTACCAACAATGCATTGTGCCACAGGCAGCGTGCATGTCATACACGTTAGCTAGCAAGTGTACGCGTTAGCTAGCAAGTGTACGCGTTAGCTAGCAAGTGTACGCGTTAGCTAGCAAGTGTACACGTTAGCTAGCAAGTGTACACGTTAGCTAGCAAGTGTACACACACTCAGATGCTAGCGTGAAATGGGGCGTGGTTTGCAGTGATGTGGGAGGGTGAATAGGGGAGGGGTTAGGTTCCTCTCATTCATATGGTGGGTGTGGTTTGTAGTGATGTGGGAGGGTTGTTGTTAGGGGGAGGGGTTAGGTTCCTCTCCATTCATATGGTGGGCGGTGGTTTGTAGTGATGTGGGAGGCTTGTCGTTAGGGGAGGGGTTAGGTTCCTCTCATTCATACGGTGGGTGTGGTTTGTAGTGATGTGGGGGAGGGCTGTTGTTAGGGGAGGGGTTAGGTTCCTCTCATTCATATGGTGGGTGTGGTTTGTAGTGATGTGGGAGGGTTGTCGTTAGGGGAGGGGTTAGGTTCCTCTCATTCATATGGTGGGTGTGGTTTGTAGTGATGTGGGAGGGGCTGTTGTTAGGGGGGGGGGGAGGGGTTAGGTTCCTCTCATTCATACGGTGGGTGTGGTTTGTAGTGATGTGGGAGGGGTTAGGGTTCCTCTCATTCATATGGTGGGTGTGGTTTGTAGTGATGTGGGAGGGTCGTTAGGGGAGGGGTTAGGTTCCTCTCATTCATATGGTGGGTGTGGTTTGTAGTGATGTGGGAGGGCTGTTGTTAGGGGAGGGGTTAGGTTCCTCTCATTCATACGGTGGGGCGTGGTTTGTAGTGATGTGGGAGGGGTTAGGTTCCTCTCATTCATATGGTGGGTGTGGTTTGTAGTGATGTGGGAGGGGTTAGGTTCCTCTCATTCATATGGTGGGTGTGGTTTGTAGTGATGTGGGAGGGGTTAGGTTCCTCTCATTCATACGGTGGGCGTGGTTTGTAGTGATGTGGGAGGGGTTAGGTTCCTCTCATTCATATGGTGGGTGTGGTTTGTAGTGATGTGGGAGGGCTGTTGTTAGGGGGAGGGGCTAGGTTCCTCTCATTCATATGGTGGGTGTGGTTTGTAGTGATGTGGGAGGGGGTTAGGTTCCTCTCATTCACTCCGGTGGGCGTGGTTTGTAGTGATGTGGGAGGGGTTAGGTTCCTCTCATTCATACGGTGGGCGTGGTTTGTAGTGATGTGGGAGGGTTGTTGTTAGGGGAGGGGTTAGGTTCCTCTCATTCATGTGGTGGGTGTGGTTTGCAGTGATGTGGGAGGGGTTAGGTTCCTCTCATTCATATGGTGGGTGTGGTTTGCAGTGATGTGGGAGGGCTGTCGTTAGGGGAGGGGTTAGGTCCTCTCATTCATATGGTGGGTGTGGTTTGCAGTGATGTGGGAGGGCTGTCGTTAGGGGAGGGGGTTAGGTTCCTCTCATTCATACGGTGGGTGTGGTTTGTAGTGATGTGGGAGGGGGTTAGGTTCCTCTCATTCATATGGTGGGTGTGGTTTGTAGTGATGTGGGAGGGCTGTTGTTAGGGGAGGGGTTAGGTTCCTCTCATTCATACGGTGGGTGTGGTTTGTAGTGATGTGGGGAGGGGTTAGGTTCCTCTCATTCATATGGTGGGTGGGTTTGTAGTGATGTGGGAGGGGTTAGGTTCCTCTCATTCATACGGTGGGGCGTGGTTTGTAGTGATGTGGGAGGGGTTAGGTTCCTCTCATTCATATGGTGGGTGTGGTTTGTAGTGATGTGGGAGGGGCTGTTGTTAGGGGAGGGGTTAGGTTCCTCTCATTCATACGGTGGGGCGTGGTTTGTAGTGATGTGGGAGGGGTTAGGTTCCTCTCATTCATATGGTGGGTGTGGTTTGCAGTGATGTGGGAGGGGTTAGGTTCCTCTCATTCATATGGTGGGTGGGTTTGCAGTGATGTGGGAGGGCTGCCGTTAGGGGAGGGGTTAGGTTCCTCTCATTCATATGGTGGGTGTGGTTTGCAGTGATGTGGGAGGGCTGTCGTTAGGGGAGGGGTTAGGTTCCTCTCATTCATATGGTGGGTGTGGTTTGCAGTGATGTGGGAGGGCTGTCGTTAGGGGAGGGGTAGGTTCCTCTCATTCATACGGTGGGTGTGGTTTGTAGTGATGTGGGAGGGGTTAGGTTCCTCTCATTCATATGGTGGGTGTGGTTTGCAGTGATGTGGGAGGGTTGTCGTTTGGGGAGGGGTTAGGTTCCTCTCATTCATATGGTGGGTGTGGTTTGCAGTGATGTGGGAGGGGTGTTAGGGAGGGGTTAGGTTCCTCTCATTCATACGGTGGGTGTGGTTTGTAGTGATGTGGGAGGGTTGTTGTTAGGGGAGGGGTTAGGTTCCTCTCATTCATACGGTGGGTGTGGTTTGTAGTGATGTGGGAGGGGTTAGGTTCCTCTCATTCATATGGTGGGTGTGGTTTGTAGTGATGTGGGAGGGGTGTTAGGGGGAGGGGTTAGGTTCCTCTCATTCATACGGTGGGTGTGGTTTGTAGTGATGTGGGAGGGGTGTTAGGGGAGGGGTTAGGTTCACTCTCATTCATACGGTGGGCGTGGTTTGTAGTGATGTGGGAGGGTTGTTGTTAGGGGAGGGGTTAGGTTCCTCTCATTCATACGGTGGGTGTGGTTTGTAGTGATGTGGGAGGGCTGTTATTAGGGGAGGGGTTAGGTTCCTCTCATTCATATGGTGGGCGTGGTTTGTAGTGATGTGGGAGGGTTGTTGTTAGGGGGAGGGGTTAGGTTCCTCTCATTCATATGGTGGGTGTGGTTTGTAGTGATGTGGGAGGGTCGTTAGGGGAGGGGTTAGGTTCCTCTCATTCATATGGTGGGTGTGGTTTGCAGTGATGTGGGAGGGTTGTCGTTAGGGGAGGGGTTAGGTTCCTCTCATTCATATGGTGGGCGTGGTTTGTAGTGATGTGGGAGGGGTTAGGTTCCTCTCATTCATATGGTGGGTGTGGTTTGCAGTGATGTGGGAGGGTTGTTGTTAGGGGAGGGGTTAGGTTCCTCTCATTCATACGGTGGGTGTGGTTTGCAGTGATGTGGGAGGGGTTGTCGTTTGGGGAGGGGTAAGGTTCCTCTCATTCATATGGTGGGTGTGGTTTGCAGTGATGTGGGAGGGCTGTCGTTAGGGGAGGGGGTTAGGTTCCTCTCATTCATACGGTGGGTGTGGTTTGCAGTGATGTGGGAGGGTTGTCGTTTGGGGAGGGGTTAGGTTCCTCTCATTCATATGGTGGGTGTGGTTTGTAGTGATGTGGGAGGGCTGTCGTTAGTGGAGGGGTTAGGTTCCTCTCATTCATACGGTGGGTGTGGTTTGCAGTGATGTGGGAGGGGGCTGTCGTTAGGGGAGGGGGTTAGGTTCCTCTCATTCATATGGTGGGCGTGGTTTGTAGTGATGTGGGAGGGTCGTTAGGGGGAGGGGTTAGGTTCCTCTCATTCATACGGTGGGCGTGGTTTGTAGTGATGTGGGAGGGTCGTTAGGGGAGGGGTTAGGTTCCTCTCATTCATATGGTGGGTGTGGTTTGCAGTGATGTGGGAGGGGTTGTCGTCAGGGGGAGGGGTTAGGTTCCTCTCATTCATACGGTGGGTGTGGTTTGTAGTGATGTGGGAGGGTTGTCGTTAGGGGAGGGGTTAGGTTCCTCTCATTCATACGGTGGGTGTGGTTTGCAGTGATGTGGGAGGGTTGTCGTTTGGGGAGGGGTTAGGTTCCTCTCATTCATCCGGTGGGTGTGGTTTGCAGTGATGTGGGAGGGTTGTCGTTAGGGGGAGGGGGTAGGTTCCTCTCATTCATATGGTGGGTGTGGTTTGTAGTGATGTGGGAGGGTTGTCGTTAGGGGAGGGGTTAGGTTCCTCTCATTCATACGGTGGGTGTGGTTTGCAGTGATGTGGGAGGGCTGTTGTTAGGGGAGGGGTTAGGTTCCTCTCATTCATACGGTGGGCGTGGTTTGTAGTGATGTGGGAGGGGTTAGGTTCCTCTCATTCATACGGTGGGCGTGGTTTGTAGTGATGTGGGAGGGGTTAGGTTCCTCTCATTCATACGGTGGGCGTGGTTTGTAGTGATGTGGGAGGGGTTAGGTTCCTCTCATTCATACGGTGGGCGTGGTTTGTAGTGATGTGGGAGGGGTTAGGTTCCTCTCATTCATACGGTGGGCGTGGTTTGTAGTGATGTGGGAGGGGTTAGGTTCCTCTCATTCATACGGTGGGCGTGGTTTGTAGTGATGTGGGAGGGGTTAGGTTCCTCTCATTCATACGGTGAGGTTTGTAGTTACTCCAGCTGCAGCTAGGTGCTACTCTGAGCTGGTGTTGGAAAATGGTGAAAATTGATTCCCCGTTTACCGAAGTTCTCCCCCTCAGTGACTCATGCAGGTAAAATGTTACGTCTGGTATAGTTTAAATTTGCTCGATAACGGAACCCCCCAGGTCCGTTTGGATGGACAGCCAAACTGCGGAACCGCAGCTATGAGCATGCACGAGTGATGTATGCATATATTAGGAAAAGTGTTTGTTGGGTCACGTGACCGTGGCGAAGGATGCAGTAGTTTACTATCATCGCTCCGTAGCTCTCCTCTGAATACCTGAAATATCGCAATATTTTCATCTGCTGATATCGTATCAATATGTAAAAATGTGGTATGGATGGGTATGGATCTCTTTTTTGGTTGTTACTTTTGAGATGTTGCTTCTTTGTATTGCTGCATCTTTTATCACTAACTACTTTGTTTTTGTTTCTCTATTTGTGAGCAATAATATGCTCACAGGAGGCCTAGTATGATGAAGCTCCATGTGATAAGTTGGAATGTTGATGGACTTAATGGTAGGCTTTCCACCGATCGGATCGGTTTGATCGGATCGGCCGATATTTCACTTTTTTTTTTTTTTAATTTTCTGATCGGTCCTTAAAGGAGCCCTATCATGAAAAATGGACTTTTAAGAGCTTTTCAGCATGTCAGTGTGTTATTTCCTCATCAAGAAATGATTTAAATCGTTATTTTTCTTCATTCATGCATATTTGAGTAATCTACATGAATCTTTAAACCAAGCGCTACCTCCCTGCAAACGGCTGACTACCCACCCCGTTACGTATGAACGTGGCACCAATCACGAAAGTCCAAATGCGCATGCTCAGTATCGTAGCAAGACGCCCTCTGTTGAACAGAAACTCAGAGAATCATATACACACTCTCTGAGGAAGAAACTAACACCTGCAGGAAGATTTCCTCAGAGACAAGCAGCCATCAGCTAACAGACGTTTGCTCCAGAGTTCAGGACAATTTTCTTCCTTTTTTTTAAAGCTCTAGAGGACAGCAAGTTGGGAAAATGCAGATACGTTCAGCGTGGTTATGTTCAGCGTGGTTATGTTCAGCGTGGGAGTTTATTTGTTGTACTGGATGAATCGACTTGCCAGAAGTGGTTGGATTTTAACTTCAGGAGCAGGAAAAAAAGCTCAACTTTGTGTGTGAACTTCACTCCTGACAACTTCATGAATCTCGGGCAGTAAAGTGTTTTTTTCTCTGGGATTACTTCTGAAACCTGACGCAGTTCCTGCTATAAAAACGCGCATGGACAGACAACAACACTGGTGAGTCAACACATCGCTCAGCTCAATGCTAACTGTTAGCCTATGATTTGTTCGCTAATTTACTTACTTGTCAGGGGTCTCTGTGGTACTTCTGTGGTACTGCGTGTACTTCAAACTCCATATCAGACTCTGGGTCGAGCGCATACAGCTCCATAACAGGCTGGTCTGTTTTATCCCGTCGATCGGAGTAATTATCCATCAATGTTTACTACTAACATCCACATGAGAGCTGCCGGTGCCGGTGCTACAGACAATTCTGTGACCCTTCAGAATAAGTGTCTCTTCCGGGGCGACGTCATGAAATGGGCGTAAAACATGCTGCAATTGGTCGAGAGCTCCGCGGTTCAGGACAGTCAGCCATCTTACTTCCGTGTTGGAAATTAGATGCATGGAAAAACTAATATTTAACACCAAATTAGTTTCTATAGTAACGATGGGAAGATATCTAGCTTGTAAATGCCTGTATTTGACTTTTGGAACATTTGAAAAGCATGATACAGCTCCTTTAACTTTTCATTCACTGATCCGATCATTGACGTCATTGTCATTTTGAATGTGCTCTGGTAAAACTCTCATTTACACCAATTAAACTTAGAAAACAAACAAACAAAGCAGAATAGACACGTACTCACGAGTATGTTTCATGTCTTCGTGGCGTTTTTGTCGTGAGTTCTGTCACTATGTGCTGGACAATAAAGTTTTTACAATCCTGAATACGCCACACGTAAAGGATGGCGATGCCGGTTGCAGAGAAGGGTCTATCTGCGGCTCGCAAGACGGGGGGGTGTCGTAGAGTGACGTTACTCGCTGACGCGCCCACCAGGCCAATGAGAGCACGGTAAAATCTAGCCCTACCCCTGACCCTTCCCCTAAACCTAACCAGACCCACCCACTATGGGGCACGCCCACTATAGGACACGCCCACTATGGGGCACGCCCACTATAGGACACGCCCACTATAGGACACGCCCACTACAGGACACGCCCACTATAGGACACGCCCACTGGGTTGCAAGCCGCAGATTGATACATTTTGGGTTGCAAACATGTCAGCTCTTATGCTGCGTTCCATTTTCCTCGGAACTGGGAAGTGGGAACTGGGGGGTGACGTCGCACCCGACCAACTTGTGTTTCAGTTTCCTGGTCGAAAAACCAGTTTAGCAGCCTAGCAAAACAACGTGTTTGCTAAGGCTATTGCTATTATCCGTTGTTGGCACAGCTGGCGTTGTAGTTCACATATACCACATGAAAAAAGTAAATTACACGACAGCAGCTTCCCCCTACATCTGTATAAACTAATACTACATGTACGACTGATTTATGCAACAAAACATTCATACGAAGTGTAAATAAATGTAACATTACAGGAGCTTCTAAAACTGCTAACACTGGGCGCGGCCATCTTTAAATCTAAACTCGGAGCTGTGAGAGTTGTCCGACTATTCGAGTGGGAAATCCGACTTCAGGGGGGGCGATCCAGTTGAAACTTCCTAATCGGAACTGGGAATTTCCGACTTCCGAGTTGAAATGGAACGCAGCAATCCTGAAAGGACACGGCGCATTTCCACAAACAGTTTACCTTAAACTGTTGCAGCACAAGTGTTTGTCTCCGTGTCTCCATCAGAGACTGTAAATAACAGGTCTCCAGACCGCAGAGACCTCCAGTGTCGAGCGCTTCGGCCGCCACGTGCTCCTCATGTGCTTCAGCAAGTATGAACACAAACGCTCCTGAAGCTGAAGCTGACGCATGCGTCCACAGCAAATATATTCCAGCCCTGCTGTGGTGATACCGGACTAATGAGCTGCAGCGGGTTGTTCATTCTCACGTCGAGGTTCTTCTGAGTGAAACAATCTCTCCATTAGTTTGACCACTGATGTGATGCCATCAGATGTGAGTCCCAACTTCTGAAGCAGCATTACTGCCTCCATTTGCACTGTAACTGTGGATAATTTCAGTTATGACCATTTAAGTTGTTCCTATGATTTGTGCCACTGGCTGAAATGATTTTGGTTTGTCCTGATTAAACCTGACTGTGGGCGGGCCTCTCTGCGGCTAAGAAGATGCTGGCACTGCAATGGCAGCCACATTTATTGCCTTGGCAACAATGGGCCAACTGTTTCTTAGATATCATAATGATGGAGAGATCAGTAGCCAGGATGCATGCAGCTAGCCGGAAAACTTTGAGAGCAGGGGATGCAGCTTACCTTTTAGTCAAAGAAACAGTGCAATAAAAGTCTCTTCAATCTTTTTATTTAGTGACTGCATGTGTTATCTTTATCTTCTTTACTGAATCTTTATTTCCCTGACTGCTATTGTTTTTAGGTCCGGGGTGGGTGGGGCAGGGGGTCGCCATGGGGTTTAGGGTTGGGGGGGTATAAACCTATAATTCATGTTTACACGTTTCACTCCACCTCTTTACATGATGTTGCATTGCATTTTGTTTTGTGCAATAATAATAAAAAACAATGGCAAAAAAAGAAAAGTGTCTGTTGGCAGCAGCTCTAGAGATCAGGACGATGCCTCCCTGCTGTTTTGTAACTCATTTCCTGGATCATTGCTTGAGCTGGGAATTGTTGGGAATTGTTTGGTTTTGGTGTTTTGAACCTCACGATTCAGTTCCATTTCTATTCAGTATTGTTTTAGTGCTTTGATGATTTAGTAATACACAAATTTGAAAGTTTCTGTGTGAGGTCAGTGAAGAAGTGGTTGCCATTTTTCATCGTTGTATGCTGTTATGTGACAACCATCCATGCAATGCACAGCGCCCCCCATGGGTCAGGAGGTGAATCCATTCAGAGGATTTGCTGAATATGTCAATGCATGAATTAGTGAGTATCTACCCCTGTAGTGTTTTAGCTGATTACGTTCCCCTGTTATTTTGGCATGCTGCCTCCGGGTCTGTGCGGCAGACTGCTGCTTATCACTGCTGCTCCTCAGCAAACCTTTGTCCTCGTGAATGAAATGATTGAATCCCGTTTGACCTGTTAGTATTGATTCCACTCTGAAATAGAAGCCTCATCCATCTCAGACCCCCCACCCCACCCCACCCCACCCCCAGTTTGTTTTCCTGAACACTGCGGGCCAGCTGTCCATGGAGACTGCTGTCTCTGGACTTTAGCAGGTTTTTGTTCCACACAAAGCTGCTGCTGTGTCTGCGTCAGTATGTTCTGGGCTTCAGGCTCTTCCACTCCTGCCGACTGTCAACAGCATCAGTGGAAAACTTACTCCAGTGGAACTTTACGTGTTTGCTTTTTGTCCACAGATGTCTCCATGGATGTAATAAAGAGGATCTCTGAGCAGCCCCAGAGCACCAGTTAAGCCCGTGTGTGTGCCGGGTCCTGCAGGTGTTACCCTGGCGGAGGGGGGAGGTCAGGAAGTGCAGTATCACCTGCCCGTCCTCTCGGGTTCTTCCAGCCCCACCTGCAGCTCTTCGGGCAGCCGAAGGGATCCAGTGGAGAGCGGAGACTTCAGCTTTGGACTTTTCAGGGTGTCGTTGACACACGGCATCCAGGTGGCATTGGCTGGAGGAGGAGCAGAGCATGTGGAGTGGCAGTGGTTGCTATGGAGACGCAGGATAACAAGGTCAGTCTGAGCATAGGGCTCAGCTTAAATGCTATTTCCTTGTATGTCACAATTAATTAAACAATTAAACAATTAATTGAATTATTAAAATTTTTTGATTAGAAAAATTATCGATAAATATTTCAGTAATTGATGCATCGTTTAAAGGGACTTGAGGCAGGAATTTGAAAAAAAAACAAACATGAATGTCCCTTTTTTTCATACTAATGGGTGATGAAGCGCTAAATACCAAAAATAACGTTTCCACCATGTTTCTCTCCGTTGCCTTGAACAGGCTGTGTGCTGCATAAAGCTGCACTGCGGTGTCCGAATTTCCCGCGCTGCCATGCAGACGTGACGTCAAATGACGCTACATCCGCAGTTTTGATGCAGGAAAAAGACGGTCACGTTAAATAAAAACGCTGTAAGCGATAGTTATGGATTCTTCTGCCGTCAGCAAACGATCCAGATCAACTGGAAGACACTAAAAAGTGGAACTACGAAGAAAAAGATTAGTAAACAACATTATAGTTTTCCAGCTCTACCATGCGGACGTGATGTCACATGACGCTACATCCGCTGTTTAGATATAGGACGAAGCCGGTCGCGGTGAATTCAAACCCTGTAAGCGATTGTTATGGATTATTCTGCCGTCAACAAACGATCTAGATCGACTGAAAGACACTAAAAAGTGGAACTACGGAGAAAAAAGGTGAGTAAACAGCATCATAGCTTCAGTTTGTGCACGCTCCCGTGACGGCTTGGCTCCTGGCTGCAGTTACCTGAAGCGCCAGTCGCGGCAGTCGCGAGTTTCGTTTCTTAATCTTGCCTCAAGTCCCTTTAACTTTTTAAAGTCCCGCTTTACGCTTTGCTTCCACGCTTTGACGGTGCTGTTAGCTGACGGCA
>JALJCO010005986.1:0-21393 GCA_023101725.1 Atherinomorus stipes | reverse complement strand
ACGGCCTGTAATGGCACAACTGATCAATTAGTAGCATAACAATGGCAAACAGAGACAGAAGACGAAATGAGAGATTTGCGCTATAGCACAATTTGCGCACAATTTTCAGCACCACAGACATCGCCATTGCCTTATGGGTGTGCCAGGGGGTGTGGGGGCCACACAGAGGCAGCTGGCACACATGGCTACCTACAACTAAGTGACCCCTCGCCCAGCAAGCATTGGGAGAACGCTAACTGCTGCTGAAAGCTATGAAACAGACACCTGGACGAACTGAAGAGTTTTCAGTGTTGGAATAACGAAGCTGCTGTCTGTCCGATGCGTTTGCCAGCTGAACATTGTGCGTGCACCGAGCAGGCATTAGTCAGTTTCTAACAATTATTGTTGGACTTGTTTCCCAACATGAAGCGTTTACTGTATTCTGGTAACACCGCCTGTTCCAGTTGCTGTGTGGAGTCTGTTTCCAGTTGTAAACTGGGTTAAATCCACCAGCAGAGCCACGATGCTCAGAGAGACTGGACACCATCTCACTGCGCATCTTTGGAAAAGAGCTCGCGGACAAACCGGACTCTGATGATAAAATAATAAATGCGTTAAGGCCAAGCGGCCGTCTCTGAACTTCAAACTGAGAGCTGCAGCGCGCACAGCTGCTTTATTGTGTCCTTTATTCTGCTGCTGAGCCCGATGTGTTCAGATAAATAGCTGATGATCATGCGTGATGTGGACACTTTATGGCTCTATGAGAGTGTATGTACACACGGAGTTTTATATTTCACTTCATCTTATTGGGCAATAATGTCTGTTAGGTTTTTGCTTGCGGCGCTGAGAGTTCACTGTGATGTCTTCACTGTTTGCTGGCGATCTAAGATTGCTTTAAAAAAAATCAGTAACAGGCGCAAACAGCAGAATTTAAATGAGGATTTAGCTGCACTGTCACTTTGCCATGGAAAGTTGGAGAACATGTGGTAAAATGAAATTCGACCCTATGGAGAGAGATGGAAGATGTAAATGCAATATAGAATAGGCTACAAAATGAGTAATAATTATGAATGAAATATAAACAATACAGCAGGTTTCCCTGCAGAGCTCCAGAAGAGGCCCGTTTGGTCATGGATACGGAGTTTCTGCTGAAGCACGTGACATTACACACAGAATGCGCGCATGTGGCACAGAACCAGAACCGGGTCCAGAGAGGAGGAACTGGGTCCAGAGAGGAGGAACCGGGTCCAGAGAGGAGGAACCGGGTCCAGAGAGGAGGAACCAGGTCCAGAGAAGAGGAACCGGGTCCAGAGAAGAGGAACCGGGTCCAGAGAGGAGGAACCGGGTCCAGAGAGGAGGAACCGGGTCCAGAGAAGAGGAACCGGGTCCAGAGAGGAGGAACCGGGTCCAGAGAGGAGGAACCGGGTCCAGAGAAGAGGAACCGGGTCCAGAGAAGAGGAACCGGGTCCAGAGAGGAGGAACCGGATCCAGAGAGGAGGAACCGGGTCCAGAGAGGAGGAACCGGATCCAGAGAGGAGGAACCGGGTCCAGAGAAGAGGAACCGGGTCCAGAGAAGAGGAACCGGGTCCAGAGAGGAGGAACCGGATCCAGAGAGGAGGAACCGGGTCCAGAGAGGAGGGACCGGGTCCAGAGAGGAGGAACCGGATCCAGAGAGGAGGAACCGGATCCAGAGAGGAGGAACCGGATCCAGAGAAGAGGAACCGGGTCCAGAGAGGAGGAACCGGGTCCAGAGAGGAGGAACTGGGTCCAGAGAGGAGGAACTGGGTCCAGAGAAGAGGAACTGGGTCCAGAGAGGAGGAACTGGGTCCAGAGAGGAGGAACTGGGTCCAGAGAAGAGGAACTGGGTCCAGAGAGGAGGAACCGGGTCCAGAGAGGAGGAACTGGGTCCAGAGAAGAGGAACTGGGTCCAGAGAAGAGGAACTGGGTCCAGAGAGGAGGAACCGGGTCCAGAGAGGAGGAACTGGGTCCAGAGAGGAGGAACTGGGTCCAGAGAAGAGGAACTGGGTCCAGAGAAGAGGAACTGGGTCCAGAGAGGAGGAACTGGGTCCAGAGAGGAGGATCCGGGTCCAGAGAGGAGGAACCGGGTCCAGAGAGGAGGAACCGGGTCCAGAGAGGAGGAACCGGGTCCAGAGAGGAGGAACTGGGTCCAGAGAAGAGGAACTGGGTCCAGAGAGGAGGAACTGGGTCCAGAGAAGAGGAACTGGGTCCAGAGAGGAGGAACCGGGTCCAGAGAGGAGGAACCGGGTCCAGAGAGGAGGAACCGGATCCAGAGAGGAGGAACTGGGTCCAGAGAGGAGGAACCGGGTCGAGAGAGGAGGAACCGGATCCAGAGAAGAGGAACTGGGTCCAGAGAAGAGGAACCGGGTCCAGAGAGGAGGAACCGGGTCCAGAGAGGAGGAACTGGGTCCAGAGAAGAGGAACTGGGTCCAGAGAGGAGGAACTGGGTCCAGAGAAGAGGAACTGGGTCCAGAGAGGAGGAACCGGGTCCAGAGAGGAGGAACCAGGTCCAGAGAGGAGGAACCGGATCCAGAGAGGAGGAACCGGATCCAGAGAGGAGGAACCGGGTCCAGAGAGGAGGAACCGGGTCCAGAGAGGAGGAACCGGGTCCAGAGAGGAGCAGCACTGAGAGGATCCAAGCTAACAATGGGAGACTGAGGAAAAAGGGAATTCCATCCATCCTGTTTTTCAAGTTTTTACACTAATATCCTTAGAAGTACTGCTGTAAGAGAACAACTGCGTCTTCACTTTTTTCCTTGGTCTTGTTGGGGATGGACGATGTGGGCAAGTGGGCTCCTTCATAGCCGTGGGCCCGGGGCGGCAGCACCCTCTGCACCCCCGCCCTTTCCGCTACAGATGTGCGGTTAATCCTCGCATCTCTGGATCCACTGGCGTCCGCTCAGCGTCAAGCCCGGAGGCTAAACCGAAGGCTGCTTTAAGGACACGCTGCATGTGGAAGCGCGCCGAAGCACTGCAGTTTTATTTCTGCGCCCATGTAAACAGACGGTGTCCACCACATGTTGTGTGCCGCGGTGCGCAGAGCCAAAATCGGCGCGCGCCATGGAGCGATCGTTTCGGCTTCTGTCCTATTTCCTATGCAAAGAAGGAATGGAGTTCTGGATACAGTTCTTCGGAGAGCTGAAAGACGAAGGCCTTTTCTGGGGGGACTTCCTGGACATTTTTGGCGCTGTTACATCAGGATGACGCAGATTACAGAGAAAACATTCTGTTTGGGTGCAGAGTTCGAAGTAGGTTTCCCTGGAAACACCCCACAAAGGGGAAATCTACAAATAATCCACTTTCAGGTTATATTAACTTATCTTGAGGTTCCTGATATTTTGTAAATTAAATTAAATTCACTTAGTGGTCAGCGTTGTGTTTTTATTGATTTATCACACATAACGCAGGTGATCCGTTTCTTTCAGCACCATGGACAGCAACATTGTTTATTGTGTGCTGTCAACCGATAGTGACCACTTGTTTTTTTTTATTTATTTGTTTATTTTCTGTGGTTGTTAAAAGACTTTCCCTTCCTCTGTGATATGTTTTTATATCAGCTGCATACAGCAGACTAGTAGCCGAATGTTCGTGACAGCTACCCTGTTTTTGACCTCATGCATGCAACACTATGCACAGTGCGCACGGAAGCTACTTGCGGTGCACAGCTGAAAATGAGGCTCCCTGTAACGCTCACATGTATTTCTAATCCTAATGGGGGTGGGGGCGCGAGTGGATCCAGAGATGAGAGGATAAACCGCACCTCCACATACAGTTTAACCATGCAGTCTGCCGGGTCTTTGCAGCTCCTTCTGGATGGAGTCATAACTTGGCCAATGTCTGCATACTGTTCACGTCTCAATCCGTTTGCTTTCAGCACCTGAATTAAGTCTCTTACTAATTACCACCCTGTGTTTGATTGCAAGAGATCGCAGGATATCATTATAGTTCATTCCAAGGTTGAAGTAATATGAAATAAAGTCTGTATTCCCTACTTATATGACTCATACTATAACTCGTGGCCACATGTTATTAATGCGTGGCCACGAGTTGACATCTTGTCAACCAGACGGGCTCCGTAATATCTAACTTGAAATTAGAAAAGATCAGATATACAAATAAGGGATCAGAAGAGAAATTTGGGGAAAGTTCTTTTTTTAACTTTGCTTGATGAACAATCAATCCAGATTGGACCATAGAGGGATAATAAATTCAAAGGTAGAGTCTGAAGTCCCCCCACCGTTTCTGTTTGCAAACAGCAGCATTCAAACTTAGCGCCCCTCCCTCTCAGGCTAATGGCCGCCTCGTTCTTCAAACTATTCAGCTTCAAGCCTCCTTCAGAGCTCAGAAGCAGGTAAAAGCCAAACTGATATTAGCCCTGGTTTTCCAACTTGCATTATCTAAAGCTCTCACCTTTTCTTTGGTGCATCCGCCGTTTTTTTTTTCTTTTGTTCTTTTTCCTTCGAGAGTTCAAGTGACTGGCATCTGCTCCAATCATGAGCTTATTTCCACACAGCGTCATGCTCTAGCTCTGTCATTGGCTGGTGATATAAACAAAAATCTCCACCCAGAAACGTCCCGAACACAACAAAACAAAGCTAAAGAGCGAATTACAGGCAGGGGGAGAGAGAGATGCATTCAAACGCGCCACGGCACGCAAGTAGAGGCCCCAAGGTGCAGTTTGAGATGGATTTCCACTTGCACACATCTGACATTTATTTTCAGGGGGAAACATCGGACTCTACTTTTAAGTTGTGGTAGAGTTTCACCTAGCTGGTGGGGGAGGGGGTTTGCAAATTTCCTTTTGTGTGTGTGCATTTACTGATTTTCTTTTTTTTTTTTAACTTGTATATATTTCTCCTTGAATATTTTCTTTTTCTTCCTTATTTTGGGTGAAAAAAACGGTGAAAATGTATTTAACATTTTGGAATACCACTGAGAGTTGGCCTTGGCAATACAGGAAACACTATTTTTGGGATAACAGAATGTGTCATATATTGTAAATACTTTCAGGCCATGACAGTGGGCTAAATGAAAATGTTTTGAGTGTATTTGTGAGCTGATGACAGCAATATGTGGGATAAGGGTGGGGGACAGGAAGAAAATCTTGTGACAAGATACTAATTTTTGTATATGATGCGTTACATGAGAAAAGGAAAAGGGAATAAAGATATTAAAACAGATGACAGACGTGTTTGAATCAGCTGACCAGCAAACTAATTTGCCCTAATATAACTAACAGGAATCAGAGAGGATTCAGGTGGAGATGAGTGAATAAAATCCTGGTTTTATAGCAGTTTGCTTCTGAAGTGTCTCTGTGAAGGAAATCACTGCAGAATGATGCATCCATCCTCCCCTCTCCTCCTCAGGATGAAACAAGACATGATGTCACCTTTACATAAATGGGCAAATTCTCTTAGCCATGAATTAGAATTAAAAATGAAGCCCTCAAAAAACGAGGAAAAGTTTTGTGAATTGCTGCACGTCCCCTAAAACCTACCAGAAACTCATCATCGTAGATAGAGGAGATAAATTTCTCCATCTTGGATATTATGATGTGATGTAGATGTTCTGGATGTTTATTTCTATTAATTTTACTGGATCTGATGTCTGTAAATAGTTCATTACAAACATGTTCTGAATTTTACATCCACATATCTGCAGATGATTTTCTCAGGTCGCCTGCCAGCTGTAGAGATGAGAACGTGTGACAGTGATGCTGAGGATCGTGTCCATATGTAGCCCTCGCAGAGGCTGTGTTGAACGTTTATGAGTTGCCGTGAGTTATAAATGTTCGGCTTAGTTGTTCTGTTGATCCTGATTGGATCTGATGTCTGTAAATAGTGTTCTAGAACAAAAATGTGGAGAATTTCACAATCCAAAACTTTAAAGGGCCGTTTTCTCAAAATGAGTTTTCTTTTTTTTTTTTTTTTTCTCTTACCTCGGTAAAAATCTCCCACTTTTAGAGGACTTACAGAAACCAAAAATTTCCTGTTTTGCTTCTGACTGTATTCTTAAAGTTTTTACAGAAGGATTTTTGATATCTCGTTCACAGCCTGATATATAGAACATTTTATCCCAAAAACATGCCAAAAAATGAGTTTTTCTGGTTGTTGACAGTATATTCTAAATTGTGAATGATTTATAGAGAGGTCCAAAATCCCCTCTGTAAAAACTTTTGACTTTAATATGTGAACAAAAATTCAAAAGAAACTTTGAACCTGGCTTAATCCAGTGTCTAAATTTTGTTCCTAGAAATGTATGCAAATTAGCACATTTTTGGCTATATAACAACTAATTTCCATATTTAAACATAAAATTTCAGAAAACTTGCAATACAAAAAAATGATAGCCCTAATGTGAGGAATAAACTAGGAAAGTCTCATGGTGATACAGTTACATTTTTTACCCTATTTGCCTCAAGTGTCTCGCCTTATATTGCAAATGAGACCACGGCTAAACTTCAGAAAATATATTCCTGGTAGAGCTATTGACATGAAATTTTGTGAAAATTACACATGACTCAATTTATGGACATACAGTAAATGTTAGGATTTGGGTTGTTGCTGACATCTGGTGAAAATTTCATGTCAATAGCTCTACTAGAAATATATCTTCTGAGAAAAATGTTGAAGTGTTCAATACTTTTCCCCCTGCTGTATTTAAAGGAACTAGAGGCAGGAATTTAAAAAACAAACAAACATGCATGTCCTTTTTTTTATACTAATGGGTAGTGAAGCGCTAAATACCAAAAAGAATGTTTCCATCCATGTTTCTCTCCGTTGCCTTGAACAGGCTGTGTGCTGCAAAATGCGCTGCAATTCGGTGGCCGAATTTCCCGTGCTGCCCTGCGGACGTGACGTCAAATGACGCCGCATCAGCAGTTTTGATACAGGAAGAAGATGGTCGCAGTAAATTCAAACACTGTAAGCGATAGTTATGGATTCTTCTGCCATCAGCAAACGATCCAGATCAACTGAAAGACCACGAAAAAGTGTAACTACGAAGAAAAAGCAAAGTAAACAACATTATAGCTTCAGTTTGTGCATGCTCCGGTGACAGCTTGGCTCGTGGCTGCAGCTACCTGAAGCGGCAGTCACGAGTTTCGTTTCTTAATCTTGCCTCAAGTCCCTTTAAAGCATTAAAGGATTCATGTTGTACACAGAAGAGATGTAAGTTGTTGGAAGCCATATCTTTTTCTTTTTTTTTCTTTTTTTTAAGTATAACGGACTCATCTGTGTTTTTCTAACACCAGAAATTTTCTGATTACATCTAATCTGAAAGAGTGCCAAGATCATCATGACTCCAGCTGAATACATGTATTACACGCTGATTATGACTGGACTCTGCAAGAACACGCTGTTGTTCCTGGATGCATTTGCACAATAGAGGCCGAGCTGACGAGGCAATAACCCAGCCAGCATTGCATGTGGAGCCCATATGGGTTAAATTGTGGCTGTATATACGGGACCCAAGTGGGATTGTCCACGGTTTCCATGGTGGCCCCAACTGTGTTTTCCCATGTAGGCTTCCACATATGGGGCCCATGTAACTTAAACTATGATATCTGCGAATTTGCCCAGTTCAAGCCCATGCCTATAGGCTATATGGGAAAACACAGGTGGGGCCACCATGGAAAACCGTGGACAAACCCACTTGGGTCCCATATATACAGCCAAAATTTAACCCATATGGGCCCCACATGGAAATGCTGGCTGGGAAAAAAACCCTAAGCCAACCAGATGCCAAAAGCTCGGCAGTTGGTAGGAACCCTTGGGGGGAATTAAATTTTTTCGTCAGCTGTGTAGTTTAAGAGCTAAAAAAGAAACAGCCAGCACTAAGTCATCTCTGAACTTCCACATCATACCTACCTGTTGTTCCCACACAAAATGGGCTGCAGTCCTGCCCACAGCTGCACGAAAGCCGAAAACTGGGAATGAGGGTTCTCCACCTTTTCCTTCTCTTTTCCACTTCCCCTCTCCCCTCTTCCCCTTCCTCTCCAGGACTGTAAGTCATGTTGGGCCCCCAAGTGGTGGTGTTGAGGGACCAGGTGGCATTAGTGGGGGAGATTGGGTTTCCATGACCAGTACAGGCTCCTTTAGGCAGCAGACGAGCCAAACCGGAGAGCAGGTCCAAGTTTTTGAGAAGCCTCTTTACTTCTGCCAGGTCCTTCAACAGGGCCCCGAGGTGAGACTGGGAGAGAGGGGCTGAGGGGCCAGGGGCCACCAGATGTAGCTGGAGAGGAGACAGAGGGACGGGGTGAACGAACTGACAATTTATTCAGATACTGAACATAGCCTGATCTGATCAGCCAGCCGGTAAACTTCTACACACCTGGTGGGGTGGCAGTCAGAATCCCAACACATGTTCAGACTGTCGAAAGTAAAATAATCTTCGTGTTTTGAAAATGAAGGAACTGTGCTGTGGAGATAATGGCCCTCATTTATCAAACGTTCGTACGACGAAAATCTGTGCGTACGACCATTTCCACGCAAGACTCGGCATTTATCAATTTGAACGTGATCGTAGGATACGATTAAATCTCACGACAGCTCTGAGTTCGTGTACGCAAGTTTGAGTCAGTGAGGGTTTGCAGCACAGCGCAGCAGAACATGAAAATATGTATTAACCAAACCGCAAACTGTCATTTAAACATAAGTATTCACATATCAGCACTTGAACCCATTTTTAAAGAAAAAGGAAAAAGGGAATGTAGAATATATTCCCAAAATTAGAAAAACAGCTGTGACTGAATTTAATTCCTCCATTTCTCTCAACAAATTATTAAAATCATTAACATATAGTTCTAGGAGACAAGTGCTTTGCACTCTTCGTGCATCTCCTCCCCCCGCTGGTAAAACTGCCACATAGGAGCGGGGAAAGGCATCAGTAGGCTACGCACACGCGCAGGTGCCCAGGTGGAGCGCTGCTTCGGGCTGCAGGAAGGCAGGTGGATGTCGGACGGTCTGACTCGGACCCGGCGGGATGAAACGCTGCTTAAGACTCTGAGAAAATCTGCAGAACAATCCTGTCCTGTGCAGTGCTGCGCATCGCTCGGACCGCTGGAGAGTTTTGATACGCAGTCGGAGAAGATGCGGCGGGAGCCGCCCTGCAGCCCCCACTGGGCTATGGAGGAGACCGGAGCTGATCCCCGTCATTTCTAATAAGTAATCAATACTTTAAAGTTGTATAAGAGCTGCAGTCAGTGGACCGTCTGTTAGCTTTGCAATGCAAGTTATCTTTTTTCTGTCCCTGTCTGGGCCAGGCTCCACCTGTCACCTGTTAGAGTGCAGCGGTTGCACTGGTGACGGGGGGGGGGGGGTGTGAAATCCTTTGGTGGTAAGTTTCATATTGGACCACTTTTTCTTGACCCATTGGCTAAAGAATTGTGACGTTGCCATCGAATGTGGGCTATAATTGAATTTCAGAACTAATAAAACGAATAAACCATATAAACCAGGCCTAGACTGAGACTTTTATTAATATCTCAGCCGGAGTCATTCACACCGGTGAGGCTGACTGATCCTCTTCCGTGCAGCGTTTTGTGCACGTCTCTGAATCCGGTTTTTAAGCTGCCAAACAGCACCTCTTTTAATCTTTCCCACCTCACAAATGAGGAATTCTGTCTTGATCCCCCCCAAAAGTTTCTTTTCTGGCAGAATCTCTCCTCTCTACGGTTCAACCTGGCTGGGTGAAGCCTCATCATTATGCATGTTTAAGGGCGTAACCGTGGGCGTGACATTTAAATGACGATGGACTTCAGCTGTGGAATTTATCAAGACTCTTTTGTTCGTACGACGAGATTGGACCGATACGAACGTTTTAATAAATCACACGTGGGTCCAATCGTACGACCATTTTTACGATCAGATGTGCTACCATTTCGACGATCGTTTGATAAATGAGGGCCAATGTCTTTGATAAATGAGTATTGCAGCAAGACGACGTCCGCCAGCATTCTCTCCTCCTGAAACAGCTCCAGGGACATCCATGATGGTGGACATCGTAATTCCCCGATGCACGTTCATGTGAGTTCACGACACTACACGGGATCGCACGTTCGTTCTCTTTCTTTCTTTCGTTCTTTGTGTTTGTCCACAGCGCGTTCACTCTTAGCACAATGTAAACGGCGAATTTCTTCTTCTACACTACCATTATTGGCAGAGTAGGCGCTGAACGCCAAGGCTTCCATAATGTCATGAACTAACATGGGGTAGTACAATGTTACGCTGTTTAGGCTATAAAAATCTACTAAATGACGTTGTTTCCAGTAAATTCTGGACGCTACCCACTCAGGACACTTGGATTACATTGGACGAGCAGTATGGAGGAATATTGACAAGTTTTTGTGGACTTTTATGGACCTTTTTGTTTCGAGTGCCGGTCACCTCCATTATATAAAAGTTGGTGGATAATGAATCCCCCCCCGGGCTGCATTTAAGATATTAAAAAGTGCTCCAAAATCTTGCTCTGCATGAAGGTGAGTGAAAGATGAAGGACCATCATTCTGTGGGTGTTAAATCCCACCTCCCGGAGAGCTTCAACCATGTCCCGAGGGAGGCGGGGGACCCGGAGTCCAAGTGGGCTGTGTTCCACGCCTCTGTTGTCAGAGCTGTGGCCTCAGTGGTAACCTCCGAACTCGCTGGTAGACACCAGCAGTGAGGGATGCCGTCAAGCTGAAGAAGGAGTCCTACCGGGCCTTCCTGGCCTGTGGGACTCCTGAGGCAGCTGACAGGTATCGGCGGGCCAAGCCAAGCGCAGCTCTGGTGGTTGCTGAGGCAAAAACTCGGACATGGGAGGAGTTTGGTGAGGCCATGGAAAACGACTTCCGGACGACTTTGAGGAGATTCTGGTCCACCATCCGGCGGCTCAGAAGGGGGAAGCAGTGCACAATCAACACTGTGTACAGTGGGAATTAGAGGTGTAACAATATGAAAATTTCATACACGGTTATCGTGACCAAAGTGATGATGGTTATCATTATAATTGCGGTATTATTGAAATACCCCACTAGCATCTTTAAAGTGCTGGTGACACGATTTTAACATTTTTTGCCATGTTTTATAGACCAAAACGTCCTTCATGATGATCTATGTAACATAAACAACCGCAGCTGCATAAATGAGTTATTAGAAAACATCGCTGCTTTTCTGACCAGACTGTGGCGCTGTTCACCACAGGAGTACAAAACCGGATGTGACATCAGCGAAAGACTGCCCACCCGGCTTGTTGACTGGAGAGCTAGCGGTTTTGCTAACAGTTTCTCCTTTTGTTTTAGCTTTACTGGCTAAAGGTTACAGATATGCCGTCGCGTTGTGTTGCAGGTTTTTGTCCAAACACTCATAAGAATGGCGTAAGTTTATTCAAGTTTCCAGCTACGGGACTTTTGGCTGTGCTGTCAGCGCTGTGTGCTGTCGAATGGGATTCCAAGCTGAGAGCGCTTGTTTTAAGACAAGGAGTGTCTGAGGGTTGAATTTAGACTAAAACGGATGTGGACACTTCACTCACAGGAAGGAGAGTGAGGAAACAAGCACACCCCAACAGCTACGTTAGGGGTCGTAGCAAGATGTTACTAAACAAACCGTGTAGCTGTGACGAGCGGACTTTTTGGACGGTGAAAAATGATTTTTTTTTTTCTCTGTGTGTCGGCTATTTTCACACTACGGAATCGTTTTCATCAAAAATATTTGTGATTACTTTAAATTGGTGAACCCTTACGAACTTACGAACAGAAGGACTGTGAACAATGTAAACAATTGAAGATTGGACTTATAAAATGGCTTCTGGATCCACTTCAAAGGTAGGGAGATGCAGTTGCTTCTTTTTATTTATGTATTTATCTAAGCTTTATAACCATGTATATGTCCATATAGTGGCTTGCTGTTGTTAATTGAAAACACAGCTAAATGGGCGCTGGTGTCCAGGTGGGTGTGGAGAGGTTAAAAATCAGTTTTTTAAATAGTTACATTTATTCACAAATTACTATATAAACAAATCACTAACAACAAAAAATGCTAATCGTAATGTATAACAAAGACATAGCAATCGGTGTTCCCCTGCCGTGTGTTTCCCTCTGCTGCTGCAATGACCATGTCATCTTCTCCGGACTCCCGCTTTCAGAGTCTTGCTCACTCGGCATGAAGTCCGTTTGGTAAGGCTCAAATCTATAAGGTGTGATGCCTCTATATTCCTCAACATCACCTAACTCTTCTGAACTGTCTGATGATTCCGCCAAACAAATCAATTCCAGGCTGGGACCATCATCGTTACCGTCCAGCGCTTCCATGTTGCTTGTTGTTAGCCGACCGAGTAAATTAAAAAAAAAAAAAAAAGCCGACCGAGATCTTCCGCTGACGTCTCAATATGGCGGCGTGTTTTTCTTAGTCGCTGTTGCAGAGCTCCATTCAAACTCAGAAAACTTAAGATATTTCTGTGAAAACAAGTCTGTTTGACTTACAATTCCACTGAGCCACTCATTTAGTGTTGCTGTAATATTGTATAGTAGCATTACATGAAATGATAATCGGGTCACCAGCACTTTAAAATATCCAAAATGGGTCTAGGTGTCTACTTAGTCCTTTTTAAAGTGGGAAAACTCTCCAGAGTACTGCCCACGTGGGAGCCTTTGTTGTTTTCCACCATGTTTTAATAAAATAAACATTACAAACTGGGACTGCTGCTGCTTTTCCAGCCAATGAGCAGCATCACTGGGAGTTTTTCAAAGTGCAGTAATCAGTCACGGTTTTAACGATAATTAAAATTTGAAACGGTATTACTAATCGTTGGGAATTTTATCACAGTGTACCATTTTATCGGTTATTATTACATCCCTAGTGGGAATGGTGGGCTGCTGACCTCGACTCGGGACGTCGTGGGTCGGTTGAAAGAATACTTCAAAGACCTCCTCAATCCCCCCCCCTCCTCAGTCACCAAGGTAGTTAGAAAGCTTCTGGGGGTAGATGGGATCCGCCTGGAGTACCTTAAAGGAGTCATAACCCGGAAATCCCACTTTTTCACGTTAAAACGTGCATTGGAACAGGACCTCAGTTATAACGTGCCAGAAACTCCGGAGAGTGAAAGTGAGTTCGTCTTTGAGTGCAGGCGCTTACTTCTCACCAGAATCGGCAACAAGCACGTGCTCTCCACAGTGCGCAAATTGAATTTCTTTCTCCGAATGACGTGAACTAGAGAGGCTGCTAGCTGCTAAGCTAGCCTCTTTAGCACCACCTGAAATCAGCTGATTACCTGCCACGGAGGAGTTTTGAACAGCTGTTATGATGTGAACTAGAAAGGCTGCGAGCGAGCTGCGAAGCTAGCCTCTTTACAACCACCCGAAGGCAGCTGATTACCTGACACAGAGTAGACCGTGGCAGGTAACTCCAACGACGAGGAGGGGGGGGTATTGCTGTGCTGAGTTGCCTCGGCAGAAATTCAGCAGTTTTCGGTGCTTTAACAGGAGGGACAGCACTACCAGGCACCAGTGGATTATATTTATCAGTGAGGATGTGCAGTCGGTAAGTGTTGCTGCTTGTGTAACTTATTATCTATTGTGTAAGAGACCAGTAAACTGTGGTTGATGAGCGGACAAGCTGCTAATGTAGCTACAGAAGCTAACACTGTTTGGTTAACTTCATGTCAGACGTCCGCTCCTTATATTCATCAGAGTCCAGCCCTTTTACTCCGGATCCTCTCCATAAACCGCACCGTTACGTTTTTATCACGTTTTTCTCTGTTGGGACATCATTTCCTTCACCTGCTCTGTCCTGATAAAACTTTGTTTTGGCTTTGACGTTTGCCTCGCGAACGCGCTTACAGACAGGTCTAACTCTCGTACGTATTCTCTTGACAAACAAAAGTTGGGGATAAAAAGAGGTTAAATGAGCTCATTAAATTTTTCTTCCACCCAACTAGAATTAAAAATTCATTTGAAGATAATTTAAGAAGGATTGTGTATAAAACACTAGGTTATGACACCTTCAAGGCTCTGGATGCTGTGGGGCTGTCTTGGCTGACACGCCTCTGCAGCATTTCATGGACATCGGGGGCAGTACCTCTTGACTAGCAGGCCGAGATGGTGGTCCCCCTCTTCAAAAAGGGGGATGGAAGGGTGTGCTCCAACTTCAGGGGTATCACACTCCTCAGCCTCTCTGGTAAGGTCTATTCGGGGGTCCTTGAGAGTAGGGTCCATCGGATAGTCTAACCTCGGATTGAGGAGGAGCAGTGTGGTTTTTGTTGGAGGTTTAATCGGTTTGGCTGATTGAGACATTTTACAAACTGTCGACATGGGCAGAACTTGGCTCCGATAGTGGCCGACGGCTGCAGCTTTTCTCCACAGCGTCATACACCGCCTCTTCTCTGCCCTGTGTCCCGTCTCTCTGACCACTGAGGGGAGGGGCTGTTCTTTGCACAGAGAGAGGGAGGGAGGGGTGTGCAGGCAGCAGAGGAAGGAGAGGACTGCTTCAAAAGATAACTAGACCTCCACACGCCAAAACTTTTAGGAGCTGAAAGTCAACCAACATGACCTCCTTGGTGGAGGAGGGTGTGTTGGTTCAACTTCTGCGTCATATTCCAGCATTAACAGCCACATTTCCAGTGGCACATCTGACATGACCACATGCCAATTAAGCTAACAATGGTCAGCTAGTTAAGAACATGCTGCAATTAAAACTGTCTGTATAGCCGCTTTCAGACTTGCATTGTGGAATATGATGTAAAGTCCATCTGCTCGGTAAATATGCATGGCTTCACCCAGCCAGGCTGAACCATGGAGAACACAGATTCTGCCATCAATAGAAACTTTTTGGAGATCAAGATAGAAATCCTCATTTGAGAGATGGGAAAGAATAAAGAGGTGTCTGGCAGTTCAAAAACCGGAGTCAGAGACGTGCACAAAAAAGCTATACGGAAGAGGATCAGTCAGCCTTGCCAGTGGCTCCGGTTGACATGACATGTTTATAAAGTCTAGATAAGTAGCTCAATTTATTAATTTGATCAGTTTTTATGTTTGATAATGGCCAATATCTGGTAGCAACACCACATATCTTTAGAAAGCGAACCAATTTAAACTCCTGTTTCTACTCTGAGGTGTGCAAGCTCACTGACGGCTGGAGGCCGCCAGATCAAAGTCTGATCCTGACAGGAAGAAACCGTCTACTGATTGAGCACTTGTACGAGTTTGAGGTGGGCTATAGACTGGACTACTTGTTAAAAACAACAGATCAGCTCCTGTCTCCTTCTCCAGCTCTGCAGGGCGGTTTTCTGGGCTCCGCTTCGCCGGAGCATCAAACAGCATGACTTGTCCTGGACAGGATCACAGGACAGGAATGTCTCACAGACTTTCTCCGAGGGTAAAGCAGCGTTTCTCCTTGCTGGTCTGACACAAGGCCAGCCTTTCAGCAAACCGAAGCAGCGCTCCACAGTGGCACGCACATTTGCGCACTGATGAACTCCTGCTCTGCAGACTTTACCAGCAGGGCAAAAAGATGGTCTGGTAACACTTTAACACTTGTTAAAAGCTAAATTATTATTTATGTTAATCATTTGAACATAAAGAAATACATGATATATAAATTTAAAAAACATTTCAATTGCAGCTGTCTTTATTTTATTCATTTCTTGAATCAATTTTAATCTAGCATATTTTTTGGGGTGGGAGGGATTCTAGGTGCTGAATATGTGGTTGTTTATGCTTAAATTACGGGTTAAGGGTTACCTAAATATTTTCAGGTTCTGCTGCACCGTAAATCCACAACAACTCAAACTCGTACACAAACTCAGAGCTGTCGTGAGAGTTACTCGTATCCTATGTTCACGTCCAGTTGATAAATGCATAGTCTTGCGTGAAAATGGTCATAAATACATATTTCCATCGTATGATCGTTTGATAAAAAAGGGCAACTGTGTGTGCTCAGGTCTCCTACTTTTCCTGGAGGGAAGGATGCATGGATGGATTGATAGATTGATGATGCATGGATAGATGGATGCACAGATTGATGGATGGACAGACGGACGGATGGATGAACAGATGGGTGGGTGGGTGGGTGGATGGATGGATGGATGGATGGATGGATGCATGGATCAGTATCAGTTCTGAAATATCAAACATATAGTTCTGAAATATCAGTTCTGGAATGCACCGCGAGTTGACAGCAGCTTGTAACAGCTCTCTCATAGCTTTTGAGTTTTTTTCAAATATAGTTGTCTTTTATATGGACATTACTTGTCGGATTAGGTTTTTCTGGGAGGATTTTTTATGCTGGTTTGAAGGCTGTGCAATTCAGGAGATTTTTCCTCTTATATTTGGCTTTTTTCACTACTTGTTATGATGTGTATCCATAGCAACGGAAAAATTGTTTACCACAGGGAACAACTGTTAAAACTCCCAAATCAAGATTATTAGCGAAATAACACATCAAGTCCCAGTGGAGTTTAGGAGAAAGAGAAGAGGGTGCAGGGCAGGGGTCAGGCAGAGAGAAAACGGTGGAGATTTAAACCGTTTCTTCCAACTGTTGTGATTGGTAATGTGAGATCACTAGCTAACAAGATGGACGAGCTTGAAGTGCTAACAAGGTCTCAAAGAGAACAGAGAGTGCAGTATAGGGGATTATCACGCTTACCGGAAGTTCTCGGATTTTGGACACTTCCTCTTCCGGGCCATGTTAACAACAGCCGTTCCTGCTCTGTTATACTGTTTAAATCGGATAAACTCCAAACATATTTAAGTTTTCATTCCAGACCAAAGTGATACTGGATCAAAAGCTGGATCAAAGCGATCGATTCGCCGCGGTGAAGGGCCGAACTTTATAATCAAACACACGTTTGTTTGTCGCCGGTGGGGCACAACACCGGCACTTCACAGCATGCTAGCATTAGCCAGCTAGCGTTTACTGACGTGCGTAACATTGTGCGTCTTAAAACACACATACATCTGAAAATCGGGTCTGTACCTCCCCGTTTCCAGTGGAACAACTGGGGACTGCCAAGAAAGGAGACGCTTTCAGATGATTGTGTGTTTTCAGCCACACAAAGTTAGGCACGTCATCAAGCTGGCTAATGCTAACCTGCTAACAATAGTCCGCCAGCTACTACTCTGTTGAACTTTGTAAATCGGATAAACGCCAATGCCAAGTTTTCATTCCAGACTGAAGTGATGCTGAGGAAGAAGTGGATTAAAACGACCGATTCGCCCCGGTGAAGGACCGAACTTTATAATAAAACGACACACGTTTGTTTGTGGCCGGCAGACTGCGCAGTCGTGTTAGCAGGTTAGCATTAGCCAGCTCGATAACGTGCCTAACTTTGTGTTGCTGAAAACACACAATCATCTGAAAGCGTCTCCTTTCTTGGCAGTCCCCAGTTGTTCCACTGGAAACGGGGGGGGGGTACAGACCCGATTTTCAGATGTTTGTGTGTTTTAAGACGCACAATGTTAAGCACGTCAGTAAACGTTAGCTGGCTAATGCTAGCATGCTGTGAAGTGCCGGTGTTGTGCCCCATCGGCGACAAACAAACGTGTGTTTTATTATAAAGTTCGGCCCTTCACCGCGGCGAATCGATCGCTTTGATCCAGCTTTTGATCCAGTATCACTTCAGTCTAGAATGAAAACTTAAATATGTTTGGAGTTTATCCGATTTTAACAGTATAACAGAGCAGGAACGGCTGTCGTTAACATGCCCGGAAGAGGAAGTGCCAAATGTTTCAACTTCCGGAAACCGGAACGCGGAAGCGTGATAATCCCCTATTGTGCGTCTTAAAACACACAAACATCTGAAAATCGAGTCCCGTACAGACCCGTTTTTTAGATGTATGTGTGTTTTAAGACGCACAAAGTTAAGCACGTCGGTAAACGCTAGCTGGCTAATGCTAGTATGCCGGTGTTGTGCCCCACCGGCTGCAAACAAACATGCTACGTTGTTTGATTATAAAGTTCGGCCCTTCACTCTGGAGAATCGCTTTGATCCACTTCCTCCTTAGTATCACTTCAGTCTGGAATCCGTGAAAATTTCAGTAGGGTTGGCATTTATTCACGTTATCTACGAAGTAAAGCAGGGACATTGAACTGGACCGGAAGTGGGCCGTCTAACTGTTTAAAACCGGAAGTTCGGAACACTGAAGCGTGATAATCCCCTATTATGTGCTTCACCGAGACATGGCTGCATGAACACATCCCGGACTGTAATGCGTCTATACACGGCTTCAAGACCGTCTGTGCAGACCAAAATAAACAGCTCAGCGGGAAGCTAAAGGGAGGCGGAATTGCAGTGCTGGTCAATCAGTGTTGGTGCCATCCAGGACACGTCACTGTCAAGGAGAAGATCTGCACAAGAGACATGGAAATGTCAGCTGTGAGTTTCCGTCCATATTATTTGCCCAGAGAGTTTGCCCGTGTTATTCTGGTAGAGGTTTATAAAATACCAGGTACCGCACCAGAGACAGCCTGGGATGTCATCAACTCTGTCGTGGCTAAACTTCAAACACAGCATCCAAACTCATTCATGGCGATCTCTGGAGACTTCAACAACGTCTCCCTCTCTGCTACGTTACCAATTTTCCAGCAGTTTGTCAGCTGCTCCACCAGGGAAAATAAGATGTTGGACTTATTTTATGCAAATACTAAGACTGCATACAGCTCCTCTGCCCTGCCTCCTGCCCTTTTCAGCAGCAACCAGTCATTAGGAGGACCATTAAAACCTGGTCTACTGAGGCTGAAGATGCTCTGAGAGGTTGCTTTGAGGCCACAGACTGGAATGTCCTCGGTGAACCTCATGGAGATGACATCAACGCCATGACTGAGTGTGTGACAGATTACATAAACTTCTGTGTGGACAACATCGTTCCAACAAGAACAGTGAGGTGCTTCCCCAATAAAAAAAAAGCCCTGGATCACCAGTGACCTGAAAAAGCTGCTGAACATCACAAAGAAAGCTTTCAGGGATGGAGACAGGGAGTTACTGAAGACCACACAAAAACAACTGAAAACACAGACTAAGAAAGTGCAAGGAGGACTACAGGAAAAAGTTGCAGAGCAGCTCCAGCAGAACAGCGTGAGGGATGTGTGGTCTGGAATGAAAAAGATCACAGGCTTTAAGTTAGAGGGGGGATCAGACTGATGGAAGACTGGACAGAGCTAACAAAATGAACATATTCTTCAATAGGTTCAGTTTCCCCCTTGTTGCCAACCCAACACACCACACACCCTCCATGAGCCCACAGCTTTCCTGTCCCACCTCCACTCTGTCACTCTGCAGCTCAGTCATGGACCTGAACACAGCCTCCTCTCCCTCCACATCAGGACATCCTGAGACCTCCTCTGTCTCCACCTCCAGCCTGACTATCTCCTGCGACCAGGTCAAGAAACGGCAAGAGAAACTGAACCGGAACAAGGCTGCAAGTCAGATGGTGTCAGTCCCAGAGTTCTCAAGACCTGCTCAGAACAACTATGTCCGGTTCTCCAGCACCTTTTTAACACCAGCCTGAGACAGAACAGAGTTCCTGTGCTGTGGAAAACATCCTGTCTTGTTCTAGTCCCTAAAAAACCACAACCAGCTGAACCAAATGACTACAGACCAGTTGCTCTGACATCTCACATCATGAAAGTCCTGGAGAGACTCTTACTGGCTCACCTCAACAAGCAAGTCATCACCATTGAGGACCCATTACAGTTTGCATATCGTAATGGGCTTGGGGTTGAAGATGCCATAATCTTCCTTCTTCAGAGAGCCCACTCTCATCTGGACCAGTCAGGCAGCACTTTGAGGGTCATGTTCTTTGACTCTGAGTCCTGTCATCTGCAGAAATACTCTGATGACTCTGCAGTTGTGGGGTGTATCAGTGATGGACAAGAAGCCGAGTACAGGGAACTGGTCAATCAGTTTGTGAAATGGTAACAATCACCTGATCTTAATTACCAGCAAGACTAAAGAGATTATTGTTGACTTCAGGAGGAGCACGAATAAGCAGCATAGTCCTGTCTACATCCTGGAAGAGGAGGTGGAGGTGGTAGAGAATTACAAATACCTCGGAGTTCAGCTGGACAACAGATTTGACTGGAAATGCAACATTGACTACATCTACAAGAGAGGTCAGAGCAGACTCTACTTCTTAAGGTTGCTAAAAGAGGTTTTGTTTCTGTTTGTCCTTACCTACTTTTCTTTCTCAATGGTTGTCTATCTCTGGGATCTGTCCCGGCTGCCTTCAAGCATGCTGGGATCAGGCCTATTTTGAAAAAAACACATCTTGATCCTCTTTTGCTACAAAACTTTAGACCAGTCTCCCACCTTCCCTTTCTTTCAAAGGTGCTAGAAAAGCTTGTTCTTAAACAATTACAGCCTTTTCTAGATCAAAATGCCCTTCTGAACAAGTTCCAGTCTGGTTTTAGAGCCCGCCATAGTACTGAGACTGCCCTGCTAAAAATTCATAATGACATCACTCTATCTGTTGATGCTGGCAATCCCACCCTGCTGGTCCTGTTAGACCTCTCTGCTGCCTTTGATACGGTTGACCACGCTGTCCTTATTTTCTGCCTGGAGCACTTAATTGGTATCCGTGGAACAGCACTCAAAGGGTTCAAAAGCTATCTATCTGACAGGAGCTTCTCTGTTGTTTCCGGTGATCCCTCCTCCTCACGTGTTCCACTCACCTATGGGGTGCCACAAGGCTCAGTTCTCGGTCCTCTCCTTTTTTCTGCTGTATCTGCTGCCCCTTGGTTCTATCATTGACAAGCACAACCTATCTTTCCATTTCTATGCTGACGACATTCAAATCTATCTTCCGCTGCACCTGACCAGAAATCACACTCCGTCATTCACAAAGCTTTTAGACTGTCTAAATGACGTGAAGTCATGGCTCGCACTGAATTTCTTACATCTTAATGACTCTCACATTTCCAAATTTCTTTGGTATCTGGCTGACCTGCTAGTCCGCCGGGACCCCAGCAGGGCCCTTCGTTCTGTTGGGCAACTTCTCTTAGAAGTCCCAAGAACTAAGTTAAAACAGTGGGGCGACCGCTCGTTCTCGGCTGCTGGCCCGAGATTGTGGAACTCGCTGCCTCCCGACATTCGTCCACGACTGAGCTGGGATCTTTTAAATCGAGGCTAAAGACCTATTTTTTCGTCTAGCTTTTAATAATTTTAATTCCTAACTAGTTTATTTACTAAAGATTTTACTCTCTTTTTAGGGTACACCCTGCGCTCCCCGAGTAGCCTGTTTCTGATTCTCTGTTGGTTGTTTTCATAGCTCTTTGATCTTCTTTGTTCTTAATTTTTCTCCCAGCATTTAACTTTGCATTTTTATGATGTTTTACATTGTCTCTTTTTCTGTTACCCCTGCTGTAAAGCACTTTGTGTGTCCAATGGGTACTGTAAAGGGCTATATAAACAAATAAACTTAAACTTAAACTT